>JAPYXV010002644.1:0-12940 GCA_028533065.1 Trachops cirrhosus
ACCACAGAAATGGAGATCACATGGCGGGTTAGCAGCAGGGGAGTGGGAGGAGGGGAGAGGGGGAAAAGGTACAGAGAATAAGTAGCATGGATGGTAGGTAGAAAATAGACAAGGGGAGGGCAAGAATAGTATGGGAAATGTAGAAGCTAAAGAACTTATGACACTTGGACATGAACTAAAGGGGGGAAATGTGGGTGGGAGAGGGTGTGCAGGGTAGAGGAGAATGAAGGGGGGGTAATGGGACAACTGTAATTGCATAATCAATAAAATATATTAAAAAAGAAAAAAGAAAAACCCCAAGACAGATCCCCATCAAAAGAAAGAAGGGAATCAATACCAAAGACAATGCCCACTTGAGGACTGGCAAATAGATTTTTTAAAAGCTTTTTTATTTATTTTTAGAGATAGGGAAAGGGAAGGAAAAAGAGAGGGAGAGAAACATCAGTGTGTAGTTGCCTCTCATGCGCCCCCTACTGGGGACCTGGTCTGCAACCCAGGCTTGTGCCCTGACTGGGAATCAAACCAGTGACCCTTTGGTTCATGGGCCAGTGCTCAATTCACTGAGCCACACCAACCAGGGCAGTGGCAAATAGATTTTACCCAGATGCCAAGAGTCCAAGGATGGAAATACTTCTTAGTCTTTGTTGACACTTTTTCAGGATAGGTGGAAGCCTATCCTACCAGAACTGAGAAATCCTCAGAGATAGTGAAAACCCAACTGAAGGAAATAATCTCTCGCTTTGGCCTACCCAGCGGCATCCAGAGTAATAAAGTTTTTGTTTCAAAAATTACATGGAAGCTTAGTAAATTTTTAGGAATCAAGTGGAGGAGACTCCACAGAGCATGGAGACCTCAGGCTTCTGGGACAGCAGAGATGATACATCACACCTTGAAGAAAAATATAGCCAAACTGTGTCAAGAAACTCACCTCCATTGGGATTGAGCTTTTCCTATTGTCCTGCTCAGGATAAGGGTGGTCCCTCAAAGTGGGATTCAATTGAGCCTTTATGAAATTTTGTACAGGTGACCATTTCGGACTATGTCTAGGGTGGGACATATGCATACAGATCAAGAAGTGAAGGTAAAGTACTATGTACAACGTCTAAGTGAGACCTTAGCTGTGATTGATGACCTTGCTAGTACGGGACACCTCTCCCCCACAGGTTCACTAAATTATTTTGAGCCTGAAGACAAGGTGCTACTCAAGACTTAGAAGGCTATAATCCTAGCTATAGAATTGCTGGGTCAAAAGGCAGTTCCATTTTTAGTTTTCTGAGTTAACTGGAACCTAATCGACACAAGAAACAAGCAAGCACAATATAATCAGAGACATTGAAATTAAGAAAAAATGGACAGTAACCAGAGGGGAGGTGGGAGAGGATAATGGCGGGGGAAGGGTGAAGGGTTTTCAGGAACAACTATAAAGGACACATGGACAAAACCAAGGGCAGGTGGAATCAGGGGAAGGAGTGGGGATGGCTGGGGTGAGGGGAGAGGTGGGGAGAAAAGGCAGAAAACTGTACTTGAACAACAATAAAATTTAAAAGTATATTTTTAAAAAGGGGGGAAAAAAGACTTGGAAGGCAAGGTTTCCAGAAAACCAAATAGAAAAAAAGTGGACTGAACCTGGAGACATACTCCTCACCACCCAACCATGGTAAAATTAGCAGCACTAAAACCTTGGATTCATCATACCAGAGTAAAGAAAGCACCAGAAGAACAATGGGCCACCAAAACAAAAGAAGAACTGAAAGTCAGTTTTTGAAAACAATGACTTATTTTCCCCATGTTATGGAGAACTTACTCCTTTCATATGAGGTGGAAATATTTTGGTATATTTAGTAAAATGTTCTAAATATCTCTGACTTTTGTCTTGAGGAGGAAGACAACCTATGTTGAACAAATTTTCACTTCATGTCTGGTAGGTATTTGTACTCCCCTGAAAAGCCTTTGAAGTTATTAATATAATTGGGGACCTATAGTAACTCTAGTGGACAGGGAAAAAAATTTTTAATCTCTAATGTAGCCCCAACTGGAGAGTGTGTAACTTTTGTCAACTGTACTAAAACTGTTTTATGCTTTCAGATGTGGAGATAAATTGCAAAACCACCACTAATGTATCTTATGTCTTTAAGCAGTCACATCAAATTGACTTCAGGATTGTTTCTAATGTATGGAAGGACAGTTTATTCCTATATGCTCAAAAGCAAAATGATTACTTCCATATGAACCTAATCTCATACAAATAAGATGATTAAAACCAACAGTGGGGATGATAGAGTAACTCAACAGTTAAAGAGTTAGCTTCAGTTATAGTTGATAGGCTTAAGTGATTAAAGCATGTGGAAAGCTATTTTTCCAGGTACCAGAATATATGACCTATGTGACTCTAGGAGGTTGACAAGCAATTTAAAATTTGTGCCCCAGGGGTCTGCAAGAAATTGAGATGGTATTTGAGCCCTTGTATCCCAGGGAGGGAAACATGACACAGATAAAGAATTGTTGATCAGCCCTGGCTGGGGTAGCTCAGTGGATGAGCACGGGCCTGGGAACCAAAGGATCACCAGTTCAACTCCCAGTCAGGGTGTATGCCTGGGTTGTGGGCTAGGTCCCCAGTAGGAGATGCATGAGAGGTAACAACACATTGATGTTTCTCTCCCTGTCTTTCTCCTTCCCTTCCCCTCTCTCTAAAACTAAATACATAAAAAATGTTTTTAAAAAATTGTTGATCAGGAGATAAAGAAATACCAGGAAAATCACTGTCAGACTGCAACTCTTATCTGATTAACCTTTTCCCAAACCCCTTACCTACTTTTTCATCTCCTTACTGTTGGCTTGAGATGAGACTTTAAGATGGTTTTTAGGGTACATAACCCACTGTCTTCTCAGATTGCCAGCATCTGAACAAAGCAACGTAAAGATTCAGTCTTTGTCTCTACTTATTAGTTCTGGTAGTGACAGACAGCACAAATGCCAACTTTTCCAGTTTCAAATGTTCCCCAACCCTTTCCCCCACTTGCACGTTCTCCTTCCTTTTTTCTTCATCAAAGTCTTCCAACTCCCCATGTCTGCACTGACCTGTCCCTCTTCCCAAGAACTGGCAAATCCGCAACTTCCACTTCCACTTCTGAGGTGGTCACTATGGCCTGGCCTCTCTACCACCCAGTTTAGCTGCATAGTATGGAGAGTTTGGAAGCCACAGTGTGATGAAGAAAGCTCTTTTGCAGATACCATTCGTGTTTGTCTTTGGTTGTCACTGAGTATAAATGAAGTCACACACTGTCTGCCCAGCAACGGTTAATCTCCTAACAAACCAAACCCCAGGAGATCCATGCAGCAGGGGTTTAGGAGTGTTAGCGCTCTTGGGTAAGACAGCTGTCAGCTGCTCTTTGCTTGAGAGTTGACAGTCTTCCTACCCAAAACTCACCTAAGCAGAAGCAGCAGCCAAGTACAATGAACTTGACCTGATGACAAAGTCTTGATCATTAAATTTGTGTGTGTGTGTGTGTGTTGCATCAGGCTGTATACTCCATGGATGAAGGGACCACATTGATCTTGTTCACCCTGTGGCTACACAGAAGGGGATTCAAAGGATGTCTGTTAACTAAAACAGTAAGTGGATGTTGTTCATCACCGCACCTAGTCCAGTCCTGATCTCTACCCCAGGCAAATAGCTGTAGTTCTTCCAGCTCCACGGGACCCTGGGACCCTCAGTGAAGGAGACTTTGAAAAGATGGAAAGGCATGTCCCCACTGGGCATGGATACCTCCATCAGAATCATCCCTTAAAGGCTCCAGTTCAGTTGGGTGACAGTCAGATGGAGGTGGAGGTAGAGCTACAGTATTCCTGGTAACTAAACTGGGGAGTGTTTGGGGCATCTACACACAAAAACAAAACTTCCCTTCTACCTTCTAAGTTCTTCTAGCAGGGCTAATAATCAAATTAACATGAAAGAGGTTAACAGGATTAAATGTATTACGGATGTACATACGGGATGCCATGAGGTGAGACCCCAAGGATGCACTGGGCAGTGGGGTTTATGCCATTCTGGTTAAAGGAGAGGTGGGGCAGGGGTCTTGGGTTTCAAAGGGAAAGCAGTCAGTTTGTGGGTAGAAGAGAAAATGTGGTAAACAAGTTCTTGGTGGACCACCTAGAAACCATAGGTCCCAGAGGGGAGTCCACACCTAATTCAGATAGGCTACAGTGAATGTGCTAAGATTCCTTTCCTGAAATAAGTTTTTCTATCAGATTCCCTTAGGCAGAAGGGGAAGTGTCAAAGGTTCTTTATGAGTCTTTTGTTTCTTCTAAGCAGCTTAAAACCAATAGCCAGGCTTGGCTGGTGTGGCTCAGTGGATTGAACACCAGCCTGCAAATCTAAGGGTCGCTGGTTTGATTCCCAGTCAGGGCACATGCCTGGGTTGTGGGCCAGGTCCCCATTTGGGGGCACATGAGAGGCAACCACACTTTGATGTTTTTCTCCCTCCTTTCCCATCTATCTAAAAATAAATAAAATAAAATCTTTAAACAAAACAAAACAATATCCATCCTAAAGGTATATTTTGGGGTGGCACAATTTTGGTCCCCTTCAAGCACATGTGAAATTTCCCTCAGACCCGTAGATACACTTGGGCAGAGAACAGGACTTTGAAGGGGTTGAGAAGAGGGGAAGAGTCGCTAAAGTTGGATTTTTACCTAACAGTGGCCCCATTTATACATCCCAGTTGGCTAGTGAGACCCAAAGACACTGAGGTTGCAATTCTGGAATTCAATCTTGGAATACTGCTTGCACCACAGACTGATTAGTGCCACGGGGATGAGAGCTCCATGACCCACTGGGGACAGTGAAAACAGCAGCAGTCCTGTGGAGCTGTGCTCCACATGGTGCCTTGGGTGACATGGGCCAGAAGTTTGATCAGGAAGAGAATGTGACTCGAGAGCAGGGGTGTCAAACTCATTTTCACCAGGGGCCACATCAGCTTCATGGTTGCCTTCAAAGGGCCAAATGCAACTTTAGGACTGTATAAATGTAATTACTCCTTAACAGTAAAGCGAGAGCTCAGCACTGCCGCCGGGTAGAAACGAGGTGCTGGGCCACAGAAAACAAGGTGGAGGCCGGATTTGGCCCTCGGGCTTGTGTTTGCCACCTGTGATACAGAGCCTCTGGGAGAGTTACATCTTCTGTGACGCCCCGAACATATGAGGTGTATGAGTTGGCTTGGTATCTGGATAGCAAACAGGGGATCTAATTCAAGAGAAATGAGCTCTTAAAATGTTTGATGTTGGTTTTGAATAAAAGAGAGGGGAATAATGAGGGAAGGTGCCAGAGTCCTTGTGTAGCAGACCACCTCCACTGTCCTAAGTTTGAAAATGTCCCTGTGAGGGCAGACGCACCGGAGCAGGAAGGGGATGCTAAGACAGGCATCTCCCTCACTTCAAGTCCAGGGGAAGGCCTGGGCCTTGCACCCCTCAGAGAGTTCAATATATGTTCCTGGCAATGTGGAGGGCAAGGTGAGCTCAGGCTGGATCAGGCTGTCTTACTCTGAAAATCAGAAATAAAAACAAAAATCCTCCCCTAACCCCAGGTCCCAGGAGGCTGGCTGGCTGCTCTGGTGGTGGAGTAAGAGAGATTGCTGGTCTGAGGAGATGCCAGCCTCAGGGGTACCGTATCTCAGGAAAAGAAATAGAAGTCCATAGCTTGTCTAGACTCCCGGTTTCTCCCAGTAATCTGTGCTCGGTTGAGCAGGTCTCTGCGGTTCCTAGCACCATCCGCTGTGTTGCTGGGATCTCCAGTTCTTAATCCAAAACCATGTGGCACCTCTTTGTGGCCCACGAGCGAGAGTCCTTTCACCCCTTTTCTTCCTGCATAATCTCACATTGTCTCCCCCTCATTGTCCCCATCCTGTTGCGGAAAAATCACTCACACGCAGTTAGAATGGCGGAGCACAAACTTTATTACACGCGGGCTCAGAGGGGTTAAACACCTCCAAATTCTGAGCCCCAAGCTGTGGATTTAATTAGACTTTTATAGGTGAGGAGCAAGTTACAGAGCAGGAGATAATAAATTTTGTTTCAGAGTCAGGGACTAATAAATTTAGTTACAGAGACAGTGGCTAATTAGTCTAAGTTTTCAAGGACAACAATAAAAAAAACTCAGTTTCAGAAAGCAATAAACTATAAAGACAGCTGGTTATTTTCTTATCTAAGACTCTGCTCCTACTGAAGCGTTACAAAATTCATCTAACTTGACATTTCTTTGATCTTTAACCTGCTTCAATCCCACATGGTGGCCCACCTTTAGTTTAAATCTCTGCCTAGAACCTCCACTGTAATCCCATTTCCAACTCTTTCCACAATTGGCTACACCTGCTAGTGTAAGAGGGTGCGGCCAGGAGACCCCCAAAGGAAGGATTGTAATTTTCTCCAAAGACTCCAAAGGAAGGAGTGTCCAGAAGTCAGGGTGTCCAGGAAATATCAAAAATATGGGATGTCCTCACCCTCACAAGTCTGAGTTGGGGGAAGGGACACATGGAGCAGGGCCACTGAGAGCTAGCTGTTTTGCATAGCAACAGCTTTGCAGCTAAACTCTGGCATGGTCATTTAACACATCTATAACCCTTAACTGGTTTCATGGATATGTTAAATAGCTGTGGCCATGCACTGAGCCAGGGAGATAGGAGTGACTTCCACCCAGGATGTAACTGGGAGGCAACTCCCCCTGGTTACAGTGCCTGCATAAGAGCTTGGAGATAATTGGCTCCACACCACAGGGCCAAGCCTGCCTGGCCTTACTATGGCAGCCCAGAAAAGCTGGAAAAAAATATGGGAATGCTGGCAGGTATAGCCGATTGTGGCAGGAGTTGGAAATGGGACTGCAGAGGAAGATTGGCACTGGGATTTAAACCCAGGCGTGGCAGCCATACCAGGTTGGGACTATGTGACTTTGGGTCTCCTTTTGCCATGAGGCTTAGGAAGCCAGAAAGCAAGATGTAGCGTGATGTAGAGCTCTCTTTTAGCAGTTCAGAAGAATGCAGGAGAGACACTGCAGGAAGGAAAGGGGTAAAAGAACTCTTGCTGCTGGGCCCTGAGAAGGTGCCTTGTGGTTTTGGATTGAGAACTGGAGATCCCGGTGACACAGCTGATGGTGCTGGGACCCAAGAGAGGGCTACCAGCTGAGCACGGATTACTGGGAAGTACCAAGGGCTACCTGAGCCACAAACTCCGATATCTTTTCCTGAGACACGGTACCCCAGACCGGGCAAAGGGGGGAAGGAAGGACTGTGTGTTTGTGGGTGTTTTCAGGGACTTTGGGATTTTAATGAAGATATTAAGTCATTAATCTTAAGTCTGTATAACTTTTGAATAAATAATTCCTTTCCTTTTCACCAATCTCACATGGAGAGCTATAATTCTCTGGCGATGGGCAAGGGGGACCCCAAGAGAAGGGGGTGTCAATTCGGTAACATTGTGGGACCCTCTTCCCTGGCGGCCAATCAGGGAAAATCATGGGAGACCACATGTGCAGAAGCTTTAAAGTAGTACAACTACTTGCACATGTTCAATAGGAGCCCGCCAAAACTAGCCAGGAAGGATCCGCCCTATAAGAACAGAGTCCCTCCAGCCCATGAGGTCAGTCTCTGCTCGGAGTTGGCCTGCTCCCATGTTCACTGCCATAAACTCTGGGTGTTCGGATCACCAAGAACCTGGTTACCTGTGCCCACCTGTGACACTAGCACTCTCATATTTTTTGCCTTTCTTGGCTGCCATAGTGAGCCTGGGCAGGTGTGGCCCTGTGGTGTGGAGCGAACCATCTCCCTGCTCTCATGCAGGTTATCAGGGGAATAGCCTTTCAGTGACATTACAGATTAAAGTCATGCAAGCCTTTCTGGCTCCTCTCAGGCAGGAAGACTAGTCCGCTGTTATTGATAGGCAAAATAACTCTGAATAGCCCTGCTCCACGTCTCCCATTCCCAATCCAGACTTGTGGGGAGGCTCTCAGCCTACTGCCCCCACCCTTATAAGGATACAGGCAGAGCTGCTGAAGGAACACTCTGTTTAAAAAGAGACGAACGTTAACTCATCTGAGAGCCCCATCGTAAATGGTCTTGGGCTGGATACAATAACCTCAACTCCTTCTATCTTGCTTCCCTGCCATTCTCCAGAATGCTGCTCTTACACGAAAGGTTGAAATGACCCATCACCGTATCTGCTGGGTCCACATTCCCACCAGTGGTTATGATAGGAGACTCAAGTGTTGGAAAATTTTAGTTTAAGGTAAACAGTTAATAAGCCTAGTAGGCAATACATATGCTAAAGCTATTGTTTCAGGAACTGCCGATAAGGCCCACCACTCCGGGGAGAGACAGCTGACCTCCTGGGGGCACCGCTAAAGATTACCACCTGGGGACAAGTGAAGGCCTCTGGGCCACTGTGTTCCAGTGAGACAGATGACCACCTGCCTCTGGGAACAGCTAACTGCCCAGGGCCAGAATGCTACAGTTTTTAAATCTAATTTTCCCTGAATTTCAAAACCCTTCACTGCATTTTGTTCTCTGTTATAAAAAGGCTGGCTTGGAAAGAAAATATAAGACGATCTGTTATGGTATGAACCTGCCATCTTCTCCGATCACTGGCCATCTGAATAAAGGCCCATAAAGATTCACTGCCTGTCTCTGCCTATTGGGTCAGTATGGGACAGGCAGCACGTCTTTCCCGGTTTCAGTTAGAGGAAGAGGAGAGGACATTACCAGAGGGTTGCTCACATTGAAACCAGAGGGCAACCAAGTCCAGGGCTCTGGCTGCCCGTCGTCACTCAGCCGAAAAGCAGGGTCAGGGATTAGATTATAATTAGATTTTATTAATGTCAGAGGCAAAGTTTGAGAAGGTGGTGGGTTAAAACCCTAGCATCCATCTTACCTTGAGCCTTCAGAAGCAAGTTTATATAGGGGAAATGTAGGATTTTGGGAAGGGGAAACCCGTAGGGGGAGCACAGGCATGCTGTTTCTGTTGGGAGGTGGAGCTCAAAGGGAAGTCTGAAGCTTCTTCCCAAGGTAGCTTCTTTGTTCCTGTGTTATCTCATTTGCATTAGAATTCCTTTTCCTCTCCCCCCTGAGGCCTGTGGTTTTTGGCTGGGGAGGTTATGTAGTTTCTGGTTCTGAAGAGGTATAAACCATTTACTCCTAAGTATCCTTTGTTAGGAAAGATAAGGTCTTGTCATTCATCAGCTGTCTATAAATTGCTCAAATTGTTTGGCCTTGTTTAATCTTCTTGTTTCTGTTTTTCCCATTCCACTTGCTCAGGAATTTTTCTAGCTTCTTGCTCATGCTGCCTGTCTCAGAAGTAAGGTTAAGTGTATGGAACCCAGGGCAAGGGTGGACTGGAGAAAAAAAATGGGTGGTTGGTTTACAACTTTGGCTTTCTAGTTGGAATTGGCTTTCTGAGAGTCTGAACAAAAACTTCTTGCTGGATAAATGAGAGCCTGAACTTACTTACCTCTGAAGACAATGGACACTTCCACCAGCCTGAATCTCAGGTATTCTTAGTGGACTAAGAATCTTTGTGGAGTTGAGAAGGGGCATCCCCCACAATGTACAGGAGCCCCATAGACAATTCCATCTCAACTGTAATTAAACAATTGACTCGTCCAGGAACGTGCATATAGAAGCTGGTCACCTGAGTTCTCAGAGCTATATTAGACGTCCAGGGAGAGAAGCTGAGACACAGAAGAGGGTTGATTTAGCCCTGGCTGGTGTGGCTCAGTGGATTGAGCACCAGCCTGCGAACCAAAGGGTTGCCAGTTTGATTCCCGGTGTGCATTGAGCATTGGAAACAATTCATAAATTCCCAGTGTGTGGGTTACAAATACCCAGAGTACCACTGCGTGATGTCCCCACAGGGAACCATCACTCTTGGCTTTTCCAATGTCACTGACAGGACACCTGCTACCCCTGATAACTTACTGTTTGAAATTAGCTTTGAATTTTTGCAAGTTTATTCCTAGGGCAGCTTGAAATTTCTAAAACATTTTGATAAAGATATATGTATATAAGGAGAACATAGTTATTATTCTGTTTGGCAAAGCTTCCCATGTAATTTTGAGCATATTAAATAGGCCTAATTAATTCAAAAAAGTTCTTTTTTATAAAGAAAGAGAATAAATACTTGAGGCATTCTAAGGCCCATTGGAACAACCCAAAGTCACTTCTTGGTTAAAAGGTCTCTTAAAATTTAAACTTTGGGAAGGTTGCCAAACAAGCATAACTAAAAGATTATAACATAACTTTGTTGTAAAACAAACATATATTTTTGGTAATCACTTTTAAATAATTTAATCAAATTTAAACCCAGTGTTGACATTAACTGATTTTTCCAAATTACAGAATCCTGTAATTTATATTAGCATATTTATATTAGTATTTAATTCCTTTAGGTTAATAAAATATTATACCCTAGTTATGCCACCCAGAAGCAGAAAATGTATCACACAGGTCACAAAAAGACCATGCTCGTGAGGACTAAACACATAAAGTCCATACACGTAATTTGAATTACTATTTTTTATAGATAAATCATAATATTTTTCTCATTTGCTTTTGAGAACTTTTAAGAAGCCTGGAAAAGGGGATGGAAGGTCCTACATATCAAGTAGGAAGACTTATAGACTCAATAAAAGCTTCAAGGACTTTGAATGAGCAGTGGAAGTAAAGAAAGTCTTGGCTTCAATCTAAGAAATCAAGAAGCAGGGAATAGCCTGGCCAGGGCTGCTTTGGTCCCCTGAAAGGTCAGAAACCCACTGACAGGAAATAAATGCTCCAGATGGAGGACTAGGAGTTATAGTCCACACCAGCAGAGAAATACAAAGTGATGGATGTGTTTACCCTGTGTCTGAGGGTGACTTTACCAATGATGAGAGAACCAGCCAGATGCCCTGGGAATGGATTCAACCCACTGAGACAGGGAACTCAATAGAAATCCCATTTGAGAGAGCCACACTAGCAGAGAGAGAGAGAAAGCATGTGTGAGAATGAAAACAACTCCAGGTACCACTAAGGTCATCAAATAATGTCACCAGAGAGAAATTAGATGGAGCAAGAGGTATTGGAGCCTGACTGAGGTTCCAACCTTCAAAACCTATAAACCTTATTATACCTTTCACAAACTTTCTTATCCATTTAGAAATAACCATCTTTAGAATAACTCACTTCCAATTCTTGTCTAAGGAAAATTGGAAGGAAAAGTCGTAGTTAGGAGAAAGAGACCTGGAATCTCTGCTAAAAGTTAAAATCTTCTCAAGTAATAAACCTAAGCTGGGGATCAAGATGGTGACAGTAAAGTCCGAGTTGAAGGATGGTATTATAGTTAAGAGATCTGTCCATGGGCCAAGCCTCCTGGTTACCCAGTTTATACTCAGGCCAGGCCATGTTGCAATAAAGAATCAAGTGCCTGGGCTTGAGGTCAGTATGTCCCAGAAACTTCAAGTTCTTAAGTAGACATCCCAATGGGGAGTCCTTGGGCAGGGTCAGTTGAGTATTGCCCCTGGTGAAAAAGAAAAGGAAGAATATCTCAGGGACAAGAACAAACAGAGGCGGGGAAAGGTTTGAGGAGGTTATCCTCAATTCAAATGATCTAGAGATCCAGAATTGAGCATCCCTGAGTTTGAGGGCAGATCAAGACCGTGAAGATCTGTTCCAGAGTCAGGCATCCCTGAGCCTGAAAACAGGCTGAACCCAGTGAGGAGACAGTTGAGAGGCATCCTTTGCAGCTGAAACCCTGGGAAAGCAATAGGCCCATCACCAGGGTTTATGACAATGAGACAGGGAGCCAAGATATCAATTTTAACAATATGAGTATTTTTATTCGAGATTCAGAGAGACTTACAGATCACTAGCCTTATAAGGGGCAAGGAGGAGACTGTGTGCAGAGTCTAGAGAGAGAGAATAAAATTAGAATCCTTTATCCAAACCTCTCAGAGACAAGGTTAGGGGACAAGGCTGGCATGAGCTCCTGCTGCCCACTGTTCCCCTAGTTGCAAGTCTCAGGAGATGGAGGAGAGGGAGAAATCAAGAATGTCCTTGTATGGGCCACCAAAATATTAGGATGGTCAGTGACACAGGCTGTGAAAGAATTCACAAAGAGAAGAAAATGCAGAGAGAAGTTTTATTCACTTTCCAAGGGAGAAAAGGGGCTTAACTGTGGAGACATACACCAGCAGTGAAATGTAGGGGCTTTAAGTTTTTATTAGATTATTAAAGTGCAAGGGATTGTTAAAGGACATTGCAACACATGAGGTTTAGGCTGGTTTTGGATAAAACCATTGTTTGCTCCAATGTTATCTTTTGCCTGTGGCTCTGGGGGGCAATTAGACATGTTCTGTTCTTGCTTTTCCAGTCATTTTTTAGTCCTGGGTACATAAGGTTAGAAGAGTAAAATGGCAGTCATATTTAACAAGGTCATAGGCCTGCTCAATAAATGCTATAATAGCAAATAGCTCCCTGGCTGGTGTGGCTCAGTGGACTGAGTGCCAGCCTGCAAACCAAGGAGTTGCAGGTTTGATTCCTAGTCAGGGCACATGCCTGGGTTGTGGGCCAGGTCCCCAGTGGGGGGTATTCAAGAGAAAACCACTCATTGATGTTTCCCTTGCTTTCTTCCTCCCTCCCCCTCTCTAAAAATAAATAAAATCTTAAAAAAAAATAGCAAATGGCACTGGCTTTGTCCTTTCAACTAAGAAGGTTTGTAAAAATATGAAAGTTGTAGGAGGACTTCCGGCCAAGATGGAGGCATAGGTAGACACACTGTGCCTCCTTGAACAACCAAGATAGGGACAACAACAACATAGAAACAAAATAACAACCAGAACTGATGGAAAATTGAAGTGTATGGAAGTCGGACACCCAAGGATTTAAAAATAGACACTTTCATCCAGACTGGTAGGAGGGACGGAGTC
>JAPYXV010002645.1:0-12940 GCA_028533065.1 Trachops cirrhosus
AATCCTAGAAGCAGCAAGAGATAAGGAGACAGTAACCTACAAAGGAGTTCCCATCAGACTGTCAGCTGATTTCTCAGAAGAGACCTTACAGGCAAGAAGGGGCTGGAAAGAAGTATTCCAAGTCATGAAAGGCAAGGACCTACATCCCAGATTGCTCTATCCAGCAAAGCTTTCATTTAGAATGGAAGGGGAGATAAAGTGCTTCCTGGATAAGGTCAAGTTAAAGGAATTCATCATCACCAAGCCCTTATTATATGAAATGTTAAAGGGACTTATCTAAGAAAAACAAGATAAAAAAATGAACAGTAAAATGACAGCAAACTCACAATTATTAACAACCACACTAAAACAAAAGCAAACTAAGCAAACAATTAGAACAGGAACAGAACCAGAGAAATGGAGATCACATGGAGGGTTAGCAACAGGAGAGTGGGAGAAGGAGAGAGAGAAAAGGTACAGAGAATAAGTAGCATAGATGGTAGATAGAAAATAGACAAGGGGAGGGCAAGAACAGTATGGGAAATGTAGAAGCTAAAGAACTTATGGCACATGGACATGAACTAAAGCGGGGAATGTGGGTGGGAGAGGGTGTGCAGGGTGGAGGGGAATGAAGGGGGGTAATGGGACAACTGTAATAGCATAATCAATAAAATATATTTTTTAAAAAAGAACAAGTTATAATTGCTACAAGATTAAAAGTAGAGCCATGCTTTGAAGTGGATGAAGTGGAATAAAAATGAAAGTCCTCAGAGTTCAGATGGTTAAGAAACTGAGGGGTAGATATTCTCTACCCTGGCTTCACATTGAAATCACCTAGAGAACTTTTTTAAAAATGCAGATGTACAGATCCTACATCTTAGAGATCTGGATTCTGATTGGTCTGAGTTGTGTCCTGGACATCGATATGTATTGTTGTTTTCTATTTTTGTTTTTAATGTTACCCCCACCCCCCATGATCTTAATGTGCCTTCAGGGTTGGGATTCACTAGGCTGAAGAACTAGAATGATTATCAGCGTGAATGTTGAAGTTGTCATTTACCACCTGAGGGACTTTGAATATGCAAATATAAGCCAGCTGGTTGTTGCCATCTAGGTAAGACTGGATTATTGTAAAGGCTGCTAGATGAAACAAGGGTAAGAGACTATGGAATTTGTCACTGATGTGTCTTTCTTTAAAGAGGTCTTAGAGCAATGGCCCTGGGACCAACCATAGCCTGGAAAAAGGGTAGGAGAGAAGGAAGCAGCTTAGTCCTCTACTTATCCGCTCTTTAAATGGAGACCATGTTCCCCATAATCATGTTCATGCTCTTCTTGTAAGTCTATCATAAATGCTTTTTTTAAAAAAAAAATTATGTATTGATTTTGGAGAGAGAGAGGAAAGGAGAGAGAGAAACATTGATTTGTTCCACTTTTTAATGTATTTATTGCTTCTTGCATGTGCCTTGACTGGAGATTGAACCCGCAACCTTGGCGTTTCAAGACAATGCTCTAACCAACTGCAGTATCCAGCCGAAGCATAAATGCTTTTTTGACAACCAATTTAAATGTGATTGATATACATATCTTTAATTAATCTCAAGACCCAATTTATCTTCTGTTTAAGCTTTAAGAATCTCAGAATATATCTTATTTTAGGCAAAAAGTTCTAACTTTATTTTAATTCTGACACATCAACAATGGAAAGGGCAGATATCAAAATGAGGTATCAGAAGTTTAAGGCTTTATGTGTCTTTGAATCAGAGCCTTGAGCTAATCACGCAAACCCTGCTTTGTTCTTTGAACTATGAGTTTTTGAACTTATAATAGAGTCAGGAGTCATGCATTTAAACTGAAGCATATACAACATGGGTGGTTTTTTTTACATCATTAAAAGAAAGATCATTTAATTAGTTTTTGCCCAATCCCATTCATTTAGTTTGTTTTCCAGAGTGCATGAGATAGGAATAAAGACTGTACTATTCCCTCAGGTAATTTCAGCTCTCATAGGCTTTCCATAGTGAGAGCATTTCACCAAACTGACTGCGATGCTGGTGTTGAGAGGTGCTGTAACACAAGACCTGTTTCATACGGGGTTCGATCAAAGAAAACAGCACTCTGTCCCAATACCAGAGAACATGATACTGTTGAATTGAATGAGAGTTAGATATATTGGTCTCCAACGTAATGTCTTCCCAGATGATTCTTTGTGAAAATCATGTTTGTTTTATGCCCTAACTTTAGAACTTTATTTACCCTCAGGAAAGATGTACCAGCAGGTAGTGTAAAGTACAACAGCCATTGCTGTTATCCTTAAAGAGTTCATGGTTCAATGGAGATGATTGACAATTTTCAAATAATTATAATACCAGGTCATCAGTTTTACAATAGAGATATTAACCAAATTTTCTTAAGCAGAAGAAACTGCCCTGCCCTCCTCTCCCCTCAAAAAAGGAATTTGGAAGACTGATACGGAGCTTACTGTTTTCCTAGAATAAGGCATTTTCACTAGTCCTACCTATATCAATCCATAAAGATCAAGTACCTATTCGTAGAATAAATATATTTTCAGCATTTCCAGTATTTCTTATTTTTCACTAAGTTTTAGGTAGTATCTGATTTCTGTTGGTGGGTCCACATAACCCTTTTTGCATAGCAGTTGTAATTAAATAGCCATGGGGACCAACTCCAATAGGTGGCACATTTAAGTGCATAATAGAACATTCATTCCATAAATGGTAGAAAGTGGGGGCTGTAAATAAGTGCATAAGGCACGATGGCACACCATATATATATATATATACACACACACATATACATACATACATACGTATGTGTGTGTATATACATATGTGTATGTATGTATATATACATACGTGTGTGTGTGTGTGTGTATTTCCAGCTTTACTGAAATATAATTGACATAAAACAGATCCATCTCGACGGAGAAGGTAGATCACTTAAAATGAAACACTATTTTATTTTGTCTCTTCTTAACTGCCATAAAAAGTACGCAGAAACAGACTTTTCTAATATTCCTCTCCTGGATTCTTTCTTCTGGGTTTTTATTCTCAGTATATTTTGAATCCTCTCTGCCCTTCATAACTGTTCCTCTTAATAACTTGGTCTTTTAAAATCTTCAACCAAAAATGAATTTCACTGGTAATGGGTAGCACTGGGTAGATAAGGAAGCACCAATAGCTTGGCATATTGAGAGGTTTGTCCTTTCTTCATTATGCTGTTTGTGATTGTTTATACGACTGATGGTAATCTACTCTTGGTTTTAATGACATCATTCTTGCAGCTTTACTATAGATCAGACTGGAGTAAATTGTTCTCATTCTGTTGGGCAGAAGGACAATTGAAACCAGGTTGTCTGGATACAGAAATAAGTTTTTCACAGTTAAGAAAAGGTGAGTGGGTCTAATTTGAGGGCGCTTTGTCTATTGGAGAAAATGTTACAACTTGTTGAATTGGCAGAAATGCATGATGCTGTTTATATGACTCGTGCATCCCTTATCCTCTGAATGGATTAAGAGGTGATTGGAGAATTTACCCCTTCTCTATATGAATTTAAAAAATTAGAGAAGTAAAATGTTTTTAAACTAGGTAGAAGCTCTTCTTCTAAATAGTGCTTTGTTTAATGTTCAGGAAAAAATAGTGACTATTCTAGTCATTCGTTTGCCTTCTATTTCTTGGGTTTGTGTATATGTGCATTTGCTTTGGAGTGATGGTGGGAGATTAGTAGTCCCCAGGCTCTGCTGGCTACATTTGACAGACACAAAGCTTGCCTTTGCCTTCTCCAGGGTCCTTTGAGAAGAAGAGAGCTGAGGTTTGAAATAACATCATTTTCTCTGGAATGTTCTTTCTATTTTATTGCATATGTGTTTATAACCTTAGAGACAAGGACTCAGCCAACAGAACCTTCTGGTCAGTGTCAGAGTATATAGAATGATAGCTTCCCAGGTTTTTTTTTTTTTCCTGGAAAGAAATTTTAAATTTCAATTTAAAGGTAGTTTTAATTTTTTAATATTTGACATTCTGTAGAACAAGTTATTTACCTTAAAAAGAAAGGGAATTTGTCTTTGCCTGGGAAAGAGATTGTTGTATTCAACATTTTAACAACATGACCTTATATTCCATTGATTTCTATAGAAAAGCACAGACATGCTTCAGAAAAGGTCAGTGATTCTAATTGAAACACACATGGATTTTTTCCTAGTTGCAAAGGCACCCATGCTTTTTGTTGCAAAGAAGATGATGAGATTTAGGACTGACCATTTGTTCCAAGAGAAAGCAATTCTCTCTGTGATGCATTGCTGTTTTTCTTTTACGTGGAGAACATTGTTTGAAATCAACAATATCCATTAACCAAATTTTCATTATCCATGCTATTTAATGCCCTCATTTTTATTTCAGAGGGAGTTACATGTCTGAGATCTAGGTTGAAATTTCCCTTCTCTGTGGGCCAGATTTTGGAAGGAAAAAATGTGAGGAAAGAGATACTGTTAAGTCACACATTTATGGTCATGAGATTTTCTTCTTTCAAGCAGGAATGACAGGATTTCAGAATTGGTGCTTTATGTGGGTTTAAGCAAGTTTTAACTGTCATTCTTGGACTTTTAATATAAGAGAATCCATGGCTTGAGGAGCCAGACTTGAGGATCTGCATATGCATACTACAATTAAAATTCACTGTGTCCATTTGGAAAAATCATCCAATTCTCATATTTATTCCAACATGTATTGCAAAAAATGAAGACAAAAAAAAGACTGTAGAACTGTTGACCTATGTAATAAATATTTAATATTACAAGGTTTCTTTTTCATAATCTGGCTTAATGTTGGTTTCTATACAATATTTAATGAAAGAAAGAATGATTCGGTTTTCATTATCTGAAGCCAGTAAAGTCTATTTAGGGATTAAAATTGTGTTTTTAAAGCTTCTGTCCATATTTATTCTGTAGGAAATAATTTGATGCAGCAGTTCTTCATTTTCCTCTCCCATTCCAGCCAAACCAGTTAAATACCCTGTTTTGCTATATGAAAGCTTTTAACACATCGTTGATAGTTTTTCATACATCAGTTGTTGGTTGCACATAGAACATTAAATGTGTTCAGACTTCAGTTTAGTTGAGCAGGCAGAGCAGCCTAGTATAGTTCTAAACTCCAGATAGTAAGTTTTTTAACCTGATGGGTAGTATTTTAGCATAAGACAATATCACAAATTTTCCCATGTATACACAACTTGAGCTGTCCAGAATGAATAGTTTTGTTACTAAAGGGCTTATTTAGTATAGCTTCCTTGTGACATATTTGCACAGCACCTTATCAATAGTAAACATTTATTTCTAATAGTGTATAAATTGACCCAGTTCTTACTGACTATAGAAGCTGTGTAACGAAAGGGTCTTATTCTTTCCCTTTCGTCTAAGGAGTGGGAACAATCTGAATCACAGACTGGTTGGAAGGCCTAAACATGGGAATGTGGAAAATTGACCTTCACCCCATATTCTTGGAGGATTGAAGCATTAGGCAACTGACAAGCAAGTATCTCCCTTTTTTCTCCTACAAGGCCTTGGTGGCTCCTCCAATACATATTCTTCATATCATGCTCTTGGTAGAGCGTCTAAATAACAGCACTCTAAAATCAATCTCCTCCTCCATTCCTTCTGTCGTACTTTCATCATCCCTTAGTTCTGCTGCTTGACAGTAGCAGCCTTGAGTTTAGGGACTTACTGTCACAAGATCCTCGTCCTCTGTTTACTTCAAAATCCTTATGATTGGTTCAGGGCCTACATAGCCAGCAGATTCTGCTAGCTTGAGGCAATGGAAACAAAATCTATTACAGTGACAAAGAGCTTGGAGCCTGGAACCAGATTGCCTAGATTTGAGTCCCAGCTTTGCCTCTTAATACCTATGTGGTCTTGGGCAAGTTACTTATTCTCTCTGTGCCTCAGTTCCCTGGTTACTAAAATCAGTAACAATTGTACCTACCTCGTAGAGTTACTTTGAGGATGAATTGGAATGGAAAGATAAATAGACAGGCTGACTGCCTGAGTCAGAACTTAGTGAAGCAGAAAGACAATAGGAATTCATACAAACTTTCACATGCAAAACAGGGTATGTCAAACCCACCAACAGATGTCATTGGAAAGTTCTCATCATCAACAAATACTTTCATAATAGCCTAACAGTAACAAACCTAGCCTATTTATAAAGAGGATTTTCTTTATAACAAGATGTGAACTCTTAATGAGAAATGCGTTGTTACAGAGAGGATTTTTTTTTACACAAGATGTAAACTGTTAATGAGAAATAGGTTGTTAACTTTAGCACTTCATATTCCCTTACCTGGTCTCTTCTTCCCAGAAAATATATTTAATATACACTTGCTAGCACCTCCAAGCCCTTCATCCAGACCGCATCCACATTATATCATTCTTCTTGCTATTTTCATTACCTTTACCAAACTTTTCTTATTAATTAAAAGGATATGACATAATTTCCTCCTTCAGCCTGCTATCCCAAGAACCACTCCCCTTTCTAGCCCTATGGTAGTAGTCACGCCCCTAGTAGTGGTCCCTTCCTGGTTGCATAAAGGTTACCCAAGTGTATTAGCAAATCCTGAGGTTGTTCTAAAGCTCCAACTCACAATTGAAATTTTTTTTTCACTGTGCTTTGAAGAGAGTCACTATACATAGCTGGAACAACTTATTCACACCAGCTCTTTGAAACACCTGTGTTCCAGGTGAGGCCAAAAAAAATCAAAAACTTGAGTCTAGTCTTTCACCTCTCCATGAAAAATAAGTATCTCTCTAAAACTTTGCAGCTGGTGGGACTGAAATGCTGTCAGGCCTCCCAATTATTAAAGGGTGATATTGAATGACAACAAAGCCACACCTAATTTGAGCTGCTGAAAAGACTCATAACCCCATTATCATTCTCCTGCACTGGTTAACCTTCTGATTATTAGCCTCTTGACTATTTAATTCAAGTGTGAGAGTTTAGGTAGGCTCATAGGACTACTTATTTGATTTTTTGTTATATCCCACTGTTCTGACTATTTTCTGAGGTTGGTAGACACCAGGAAGCATGGGTTATGTGGAGACCCAGAGGTTTCAGAAGCCACTAAATATATTAGACCTGCCTTAATTGGAGGATATGGGGAAGCAGTGGGGCTTTTAGCCACTTCATAGACCAGCTGAGTCTCCCTCTACCAACTCAATTTATTTGAGAGCAGTACTTCAGGGAACTTAGTAGACCTACAGCACACTATCACAAACCTGTATTTTAGCCAGAGTACAATTTATTTATGTACTAATTATATCAGTTTGCTCTCTGAATACTATATGAATGTCATTATTAAATATTAAGAGCACTAAATTATATAGTTGGTGATAGGTTTAATAATTATGTGTTTAATTGATAGTCTTTTCCTCTTGTTACATCACTTAGAAATGGCAAGAGAGCCAGATAATAGAAAATAGAATAAAGTCAAAATAGCATTTTTTTTTCAAAGGAAATATGTCATGCACAAGCCAAACGAAGTTTTGTTTTGTGTATATGTGTTTTATTGTTTTGGAAATGTGGGTAACAATCTGATAGCTAATTTTTACCACCCTGGCTAAAGACAAGATTACCAGCAGCCCTTTACCCAAAACCAGGTAAACCCCTATGTGCAGTTTACAGAGATCCCACAGACGTTAACACTTTTAACTACTCCCTTTACTTTCCAGTTTGTCCGAAACTAACCAAAGGTCTCTCAAAAATAATGCGCACTGTAGAAAACTTTCCTGGTCTAAGAAAAGGTTTTTTGTCCTTGTGAAGCAATCATGACTTATCATGAACATAATGCTGTTTGGTGCCAAAAAAACCACATGAGACCCCATTAATAAGTGAATCAAATTGTCCTCTTCTGCAGTGATATCCTTTTGAGAGTGCTTGATCTTTCCTTTTTAAGATCAGGAGCTTAAAAGAGCCTTTTTAGTTAGCTGTTTTGTGTTACTTTTTTACTTATATTTTTGCTTTTTCCTAGGAGGAAGGGAGAAAAGTTGAAAAGAAAGAACTCAATCAATTTGGCAAAGGCATGGACTTTGCCATTGGGCCGTCCTAAGTTCAACTGAATTCTCCCCTCCTCCCAACTTACTAGCTTTTTGACCTTGGAAAAGTTATTGGATACTCTTCCCTGAGCCACAGGTTCCTCAGTGATAAATGGAGATAATATTTTTCTTTGAAGAACTGTTGCAAGGAATAAATAAATTGATATATGTAGGATATTTGGCACATTGCCTAACATTGATGTTTAATAAACTCAGTACCCTTCCTCCCTCTTATATTGATGATGACGATGATGATGAGGTTGGAAGCTACCACGTAAGCCCTTTTCACCATGTGCCTGGCATTTATTTGTATGTGATTCACATACAACATCTAAGCCTTGGCATTAACTTGCCTAATGTTATCAAGCTAGTAAATGGCAGAGTCAAAATTCTAACCTGGTCTATGATTCCAAAGCCTATAATATACTTCCTCCCACTGCCTAAATCCATTTAACTCCTCATTTTAAAAATCAGCTTCCTGGCCTTCTCTCTGAATTACTTCATTCACCTTTTTTCTGAGGCGTATTTAAACTTTTGAAAGACAGCACAGGTTAAGAACAAGGGCTGGGCTCTATCACTAGCTCTGCAGAATACTAAAATCTTGGAGTAATTAGGAGTAGATAAATAAATTTATCCAGCTAAATAGATTTAAAGCCGTATACCTAACATATAGAAAACTCAGTACCAGCTGTTTTTCTTTCTTGGTCAAGCTTTCATGGCCATGTGCATTGAAATTTGCTTCCTTGTTTTCTATATTTGATTTTTATGTATCACTCTCAGTGTTTTCTAACCTTTTGAATGTTGCCTTACATTCATCCATTTTTTTTCTGTGTTGTCATTGAGTTAGCATGCTCTCTGCACCCACTTGGTGCCTATTCAGTATTTATTGATGCTAATGATGATGGTTAAACAAAGATGCTGTTGGCACCAGTCCTGCAGCCTCTGAGACTGCTTGGGTAATCATGACTTCCTAAAAACAGAAAAGGACTCAATCATCTTATTCATAATTGAGGTCAGAGTTTGGTGTCAGCATTTGTTTCTGTGGTGATTATGTAGCTTTTTCTGCAGAATTACCTTTGACAGTTGGAATAGTTAGGCTTTCTGGCATGGGACTGATGATCATACATTCTTAAATTACTTTTGAAAATAGATACAGCATCCTAGACTTGGGTTAAACAGATATTGATCATAGTACAGATTTGTTTAAATTGGAGCCAGAGGTCAGGGGAAGCTTACCATTGAGTGTAGTTTACTGCCTGGCTCTAGACTTGTTTCCTACCTGGTCTTGTAGCCCATAAAAAAAAATTGTACAAAACTACAATTATACTAAATACCCCCACTTTTCTCTGCCTTTCTGATCTATTATATTCCCTCCTCATTCCCCCTCAAAAGAGTCCTTTTTTTTTTTTTTTTTTTTTTGGTTCTAAACTCTGGCCTATATGAACACAGTTTCTTCCTCAGCAACCTTTGTGGGAGTCTAGCAGGGTGTCCTACATCTTACATTTGGGCACTATGCACTAACAACTGTGGTATGTATTATTCTACAGACTGTAGCATCGTCAAGGTTGAATTTATAACTTATTAATGGTGATGTGTTTCCATAATTTTAGTATCCAGATTCTCAAAACAAAAGAAGGAAAGAAATAGGGAAAAATGTAATAAAAGAGAAAATTTTTCTGCAAAGAAAAAGATTATAACCAAAAGCAAAATTAATACCCTATCTGTGGCAGATTTCATTTAGTAAAAAGTACAGATTGTTACTTCTTTCTTACCATATTTAATGATTCCCAAACTTATATTTTCAACTTAGACTTCCCACCAAAGGCCTGTCCTAAATTTCCAGCAATGTCTGATTCAGATTTTTTTTTCCATGTCAAGGGCTACTACTAGCCCAGCCCTCTACCCCACTCCATACAAAAAGTTAACTGGGGGTCTCTGTTACACACACACACACACACACACACACACACAGATTTTTAAAGTTCTCATTCATTAAATAGGGAATATGAGCCTATTCAAATAAGTATATATGATTCATAGATACAGGGAAATGTTTACTGAATTGTCAGCTCTAGCTTTGTGATTTGCCTAAAGTATAAAAGGAATAAGACTTGAAGGAGATATATGCCCAGGAAGTGGAAAGAGGCAAAGAGAGTATGCAGTAGAAAACTTAACTCTATGGGGTTTTTTTTAATCTTTGTATTATTTTTCAGTTGTTGGCAAAAGGAGGATCATTGTTGGCCTGTCATCCTGACAGTCCTTCACCCCCTGTCTAGACCTGTTAGATGAGAATGGTCCCAAGTTATGATGATGATTAAATGGGGTGATCTGTGTTAAAAGTGGTATGCAGTAGGCTCAAAAATACTTGTCAGCAAACTGGAATTATTTCTTATTTGAGGTTGTAGCCTACTAGTGACAGAGTGAAGAATACAATTCAGGTACTAGAAGAAATGAATAAAAGTACTTGAGTGGATTTGAGCAATTGCTTCAGACATCCTCAGATTCAGTGCCTTCCACAAAAGGAAGACTAAAAATGAGAACAGTCAGTTCTTTTGAATAACCTGCCACTTGTGATGTAAGAATTCGTTGAGATAATTCATACAAAGTGCTCAGAAAGTGCCAGGCACATAGTGAGAACTCAGTAAATGTTAATTGCTTTTAGTTTTTATTATTTCTCATGTGCTTTTTAAGGAAAATTTTAAAGTGTACCATTTTAGGAAACCAAATGTAAGTAAGTATGTATGTATTTTTACAGATACAAGTAAATTGCCAGTTAGAATGTGCATGTGATTTAGAAATTCAGTAGTTGAAGAAATCTTAATGGTTTCTTAAGATGTTTAAAGGGTTAAATCTCTGTAGTTACTGGAATTTAGCAATTCTAATAATTCAGAGATTTCTCTCTTTAAAGTAATCTGTCTTGGTTATGCTTCTTTCTGGTGGCAGGTCTGGCATGTTCAATTCCAGAGCAGTACCCATAGGCTTTATGAGATTAACAACCATAACATTGTTGTGGTCTTTAAAGACTGTATTGTGATTGCTTGTGTAATTGTTCATCTCCCTCATTAAGCTGTAAATTCAGTGAGGGCAGTGACAGTCTTGCACCTCACAGTGTTTCCAGTGACTGTTAGTAAGGTGTTGAAGAGTGAACAGAGTGACTTCTCATTTGAAAACATGTGGCAGAGGAGAAATTCTGAAAGCTGCACCCTGTAATGAAGTATTGAATTTCTTATTGTTCCTAGAAACCTGGTTTTTGTAACATGAAAGTAATGTCAGTCTCATGAATTTCATTTTCTCTTTTAATAGTAAACAAAGTAGGGAAAATTTTCACAGAAAGGGTCAGGCCTCAGAATCTTTACAACATAGGTTTGAATCCAGGCTCTGGGGTCAGCAGTTTGACCTCTCCCAGCCTTGGAGAGTTACAAATCAGGCATTATGAGAATTAAATGAGGTGACACAGAAAGTGTCATGTGGTAGCTTCCTTTCTCTTTTTCTTCTCATAGCACAATAATAAAAAGTCAGCTTTCTTTATTTCAAAGTAATCTGCATACTGAGATGTTATTTGGTTAATAAATGGGAATAGTAGGCCAGTTTCTGTGGGAAGCAACTTGGTGAGGTAGAGAGAGCACTAGACTAGGAGTCAGGAAATCTAAGGTAGTCTTAAGTTTGTGTTTTTATTAAGTGACGTTCCCCCATAATTAATAATCTTTGAGAAATCAACAAAAGGACTATTTTCTACTATGTTATAAAGAAACTTCTAAAATGTCAATATTATAAAAAAAATTACAGAAACAAATATAGAGGACACATGGACTAAACTAGAGGGGTTGGAAAGGGGAGGGAGGAAGGGAGGAATGGGTGGGTGGGCTGGAATGGGAATAAAGGATAGAAACTGTAATGAATAAACTAAAATAAAAAATTTAAAAAAAATTAACTCTGAAACAACACACACAAACACTGTTGTTTTTCTTGGGCACCTGAGACATCAGAGCTGCCATGCTCCCCCCATACATTATAATTGTTCATTTGCATCATTCATTTTTCTGAAGCAAATCAGTACATTTTGAAATACATATTTCATGGAGCTTCTTAACTAATTGCTGCAATCAGTAGCAATTTATTTTATAGCAGGGCTGTTCAAATCACTCTGAGGTTGGCATACCATGCACAGTGTGTTTTTTATGGTCACATTCTTAATGATGGGTTTTAATAGAGGAAAATGGTTAACTTATTAATACTCTCTTGAAAGCCCTAACTTTGGTCCTATAATTTATCTTTATCCAGTGGTAACTTAAAAGGCCATAGCGAAGTCAACCGCATCGGTGCATCAGCTGTTGGAGAGGCTGTCCCATTTAGAAGGACAAGAAAAGGGGAAGAGCACCCTGTTTTTCCTTATTTGGAAACCAGAAACAATAATCAGGTAGCTGCTGTTCAAGTTAATGGCACCTCTGAGTCCCTGTCAAGAGAGCTTTATTTAATGTGCAACAGACCTGGAGTGATGCAGGTGCCTTTTCAGGCCCTCATTTAATTTAAGCTGCTTTTGTTGGCATGGCAACTAGTTGAGACATCTGGGAGACATTATGCTGGGGATTGAGACTTCAGAGGATTTCTGCTGGAGCAAAGCAGAAACCTTATCATAAAGTGATACGCGTTGCTTCTAGACTTCTGCACCTACGTTGTTAGATCTTCAAATTCAGGAATTGTATTTTCCTGAGAAATAAATTTGTAAAAGGTCGGCCTGGTTGTTGGCTTGTTTTCTATGAAGAAAAAACTGCTTGTGGCATGAAAAATGTATTTCCCCTGAAGAATTTACTTTGCCAAACTAAAGCTTGACAAAACATAATCACTGCTGAGCAACTGTTTTT
>JAPYXV010002646.1:0-12939 GCA_028533065.1 Trachops cirrhosus
GGAGGGGCTGAGAAGCACAGACTGGCGGTGACAGCACAGTCACCGGGAGGTAAAGTCCAGCACAGGGAGCAGAGTCGGTAACATTGTGATAACCACGGATGTGGCCAGGTGGGCACTGGAAATAACGGGGGGGGGGGGGGAGGGCGGATCGCTGTGTAAATCGTATAAATGTCCAATCGCTTTGCCGTATGCCTAAAACTAATCGAGTGACGAACTATAGAAATGATCCCTGACAGTACAGTCCTCTAAAACTAAACTAGTATTGTATGTGAATTGTCATTAAAAATTAAACAGTCATGAAAACAAACCTAAGTAAAAAAAAAAAAGAGAGAGAAAGAAAAGGCGTGGGAAGCAAGGAGAAAGGATGGTGGCCGGCAAGACACTGGCTAGACTTGGTCACTCCTCAGTCACCCAGGGAGCCCCCTCGCGGCCTGGCAAGAACACACACGTTTTACACGTGTGACCGCGAACTTAAACATGCTTTATTCTAACCCACCCGCGAGGCGGGGGCTGCTCTTACCTCCATTCCACACTTGGCGAAGCCAAAGGCGAGGAAGCTTTGGGTTTGGGGTCACAAAGTGAGAAGTAGCAGGGCAGGGATTCGAGGCTCTGGAATTTGAACCTCCTGGGAGTCACTGGGAGCCGGGGAGCGCCTGGCGGGAGAGGAGGGGCTAGGGAGGGCCCCGCCCAGTCAGGCAGAGGAGGTGGAGACGGGGAGGCGGGGCCTGCACCGGGTGGTGCTCCGCTGGGAGTCGCCCCAGGGAGTCGGACTTGGATGTTTTCAGGGGTGAAACGCCCGCTTCCTTTCGCTCTGCCCATAAGCCTGTGACACACTCCTGGGAGAATGGAGCCCGTGCCCGCCGTTGTCACGTCTCTCCTTCGGGGAAGGAGAAGAAGGACGCCACACGAATGGTGGTGGCTGCTGTCGTAGTCCTAGGTGCCCAAGGTTGCTCCGCATCTCCAGGCTCTGTCCTCGCACGGGGGCGTGGATGCAGACGGGAGGGCGGGAGGAGCGGAGGCTGCCTGGGAGGCAGATCCGGGTGCAGCCGGGGTCGCCGCCGGAGCTGTGTGAGCTCGAGCCTCCTTGTGAAGGAGGGACGGTTCCGTGTGCCTTACAGGCGTGGGGTTGTGAGGATCAAATAAAAAAAAAAAAAAAAAAACCTCAGACAAAGCGCAAGTGCCTGGTGCGTGGTCGCATTAGGCGAACGTCATTTTTCCGTTTCATTTTGTCTTGTCTTCCTACTTCTTGGTGGCCTTTCCCCCCTGGGCCCCTGACTGCGCCTCTACTGTTTGAAGCAGTCACTCGGCCTCGCTTCTGAGATGCTTCTGTGCGAAACGCTGTCCCTCCAGCTCTCTGTGCTGAAGTCTCCGACACAGCCCTTCACTCCAGCCAGCCTGGCATGCTTCCTTCTCCGCCTGCGCCCAGCGGGGAGCAACCCCCACGGATCTGGTCCCTGGACCTCCAGGCTTCCTAAGTCCCCTCTCTCTCCTTCCAGAGCATCCCCTCCTCCCTTGATTGTGCCTCAGGCTGTTTCCCGAGGGGGCATGTCCCCCTCTGACATTTCCCAGATCCAAGTCAACCTCCTCCAGGAAGCTTCCTAGGACACAGCATTGGCTTCGTTGTGTCCGTGCTCACTGGGGTTGGCAAGACCTCAGGTAGGAGGTAGGGTAGGGATGGTGGCATTACGGGGGGGCGGGGTCTGTTCAGAGCCATCTCACCTGAGGGACTTAGAAGTTGGGAACCTGGCTCTTAAAGGACACAGCTACTGGGGAGGAAGTTGAAGTTGGGGACAAGACAGACACCCTCGAACGGAACTCTCAGAAGGGCAGGGAAAGGTCCGCTGAAAAGTGGACATTGGTGCCCAGGCTCTGGCTGCAAATCCCTGACGGAGGCCGCAGTGGTCCTGCCTGCGTGTCCTGCAGCAGCCCCGATGAAGCGCGGATCAGCAGCCCTGCACCGTCCGAACCACCCACCTTGTGGTCTCTGCGGGTCAGAAGTCCACTCGCAGCTCACCCGGCTGAAATCCAGGGGTCGGCTGGAGGTGCTCCTTTCTGGAGACTCAGGAAGAGCCTGTTTGGGGGGGTGGGTGATGAGGGTTAGACGGGGTCCCGAGGGTGAGGTTCCTGGGGTGGGATTTGGGTCCTTAGTAGGTGAGGAAGAGGCCAGAGCTCCCTCACTCTCCTCCGAGTGGGGGGACACCCACAGGATGCACCTGTCCACCAGCCAGAAGAGGGCTCTGGCCACAAACCAAATTGGGCGACACCTTGATATTGAACTCTCAGCCTCCAGACGGTGAGAAATGAGTGTCTGTTGTTTGAACCACCCAGCCCGAGGTGTTTTGTTACATCAGCCTGAGCAGACTGAGAAGGGAGATTTTCCGAAAGTGGGCATGGGGCGGAGGGGGGGAGGGCCAGGCCACCGTGTTCATCTTTCTCTGCCTCTCACCCGCTCTCCAGCCCTCTGACACATTCTTAAACCTTGTTAGTTATTGTTTGTTTAATCTGTGACAGGAAGATAATAGTTTCTGCCACAAGAGGTCGCTGTGAGCATGCTGCATGCTAGTGCTCAGACCGCTGTCTTTGCCTGTGGGATGCGTACGTTGTCACAGTACCATCTTATATATATATATTCATGTATTTAAAAGTTATTTTGTTTGACTGACTTTTAGACGGAGAGAGGAAGGGAAAGAGAGATGGATCTGCTGTTCTGCTTATTCATGCATTCATTGGTTGAGTCCCGTAGGAGTCCTGACCAGGGATCGAACCCACATCCTTGACATACTGGGACAATGCTCTCACCCACTGAGCAACCCGGCCAGGGCAAACAGCTTTTGAGTTAATACGTTTCTGCCCTTTATATTCAGGTCTGCAGTGACTGAAGCCCCAACCAAGGTATTTATAATGGGACTTATCTCTAGGAAACTAGTGGCCGTAGTTGCCAAATCTCATTTCCCTACCGTGGGACAAGACCCTGGATTCTCTGCCGGCCTCTGTCGGTGGAGGGGCTCGTGGGTCAAGGTTTCACCAGCCAGTTTCTTCCAGAGCTGCTGGTGTCTGCAGTGGCAGCCACTTGCTGTTCTAAGGCAGCAGTCCCCAGCCTTTTTGGCACCAGGGACCGGTTTTGTGGAGGGCAGTTTTCCACGGAAGGGTCGGGGGGACAGGAGGCGGGGCTCAGGTGGTAACACAGTGAAGCTTCTCTCGACCGCCCGCTGCCCACCTCTGCTGTGCGTCCGGGTTCCTAACAGGCCACAGACAGGCACCAGTCTGTGTCCCGGGGTGGGGGTACCCCTGCTCGAAGGAACAGTTTACCAGCATGTAGGCATCTCCTTATTAAGACTGTTTCTTTATTCTGAACGTTTGCATTAATTTAGAAACTTAGGGAGAAAAATGAGTTAGAAAAAGGAGAAAGGAGATCCGAGGTTCCTGGAGCGTGGATGGTATGCCTCCCGGAAAATCATTGTTCTTCCCTTTTACCCAGTTTTCCTCTGTTCCTGCAGACACTAACTGTCTGTCAGCCTTCTTCCGGTGCAGGGGGACCGTGTGGTGGAAGTGTCCTCCCGAGTGATGTGTTTAGATGCCGAATCTGAAGTGAAGGAGGGCGGATTGTTATTCATAATATCGATGATGCATTACAGCTTTGTGCCCCCAAAGCACTGTGATGTCTCATATTTCAGTCCTTGCTTTGGACGCCCTGCCCCTTAGGGGAGGCTTTAGACAATACACCCTTGGTGCTTGTGAGCGATTTCCCCCCCAAGCCTTCTCAAGTCTTCTCGATCAGCGTGGGCTCCTTCTCCCACGCAAGGGGATCATATGTGAGCCCGGGGTTTGGAGAATAGTAACTTTGGACACGACAGGCAGAGAGCCCCCCGGGGAAGGAGCTGGGGAGTGTGGGGCCGCGCTCCGGGCCCCAGAGACTGGCCCGTCCTCCCGCCACCCATCAGAGGCCCTTCCCAGCCCATTTCTGTCACGCCACCCGTCCCTCGTCCTCCGTCCTTACCCGTGAGAGTTGATTCGGGCGACGTTGAATGGTGAATATGGACCACGGTGCCGACCTTTCTCACTCGAGGCCCTTCGGCAGACATGCTGGTAACTTAATTATCTGCAAACTATCTCCCACTCCTTTCTGGGCTTGGCCATGGACTCCGCCTTTGACACAGCACACTCAGCGGCCACCGATGAGAACCGGTACCGGACTCGTCCCCTCTTCACCGCTGTGGCGGCATATGATTCTTCCACCACTGCAATGTCACTGGAAGGAATCCATTGGATGCACCCGGGCTCAGGGACCACCAGAAGGGAGAACAACCCTTTTACGGAAGAGACGAGAACCTCTGTGTCGTCACCCCAGGAAATCTGGGGGTCCAGGACCTGGACCTCGACTCCCGGCCCAGTGACCTGCTAACGGCATCACCCTGCTTTCCAGAGAAGAGGAGAGATGCCCCTTTTCCCCGTTCGGAGTTGATGGTAAAACTACAGAGCTGCCGGGTCAGAAGGAGCCCAGTCCAGCCTCGTCTCCATTGCTGGAGAGGACCGGTCGCCTAGCCTGCTCCCGAACCCTTTCAGTGACAGGGAGCTCTCTGTTGTGAACCCTTCTGTTTTGGGTTCCAGTTGAATTAAAACCTTCTTCCCCGGGACTCTCCATCACCGGTCCTCATTTCCTCCCTAGGGGAGCCCCTCGAGCTGCTGGCTGTGTTATCTTTGTCTGGGGGGACAGAAGTTTATCTTGACTTAAGTGCATCCCCCCTACACAGCTTTCACAAAGCAAATGTGCCCTGGCTGGGTGGCTCTGTGGGTTGCAGCGTCGTCTCATACACCAAAAGGCTGTGGGTTCGATCCCCGGTCAGGACACACACAGGAGGCAACCGATTGATATTTCTCTCTCACATCAATGTTTCTCTCTCTCCCTTTCCCTTCCTCTTTTTCTAAAATAGTTAACACATCCCTGGGGGAGGATTAACAACAAAGTAAATATAACGGTGACCATTTTGAGCGCCCTGTTGGGCCGGCGGGCAGACACTTACAGCTAGAAAGATGTTTCGGGGTTCACATAGCTCCTTGTAGACAAGCTTTCTCTTCCACACGAAAGGCCAGGCCCAGTGTTCTTGGGGAGCATGAGGACCAAGTGGGGTGTCTGCAGCCTGGGGACCCACAGATGAGGCTGCTGTCACATGGGCTCCGCGGAGGTCACCTTCCAAGGATTTTCTGAGGGTTAAGATGGCTTCCTCTAGGTACCTGAGCATCTCCCTAGATGCGAAGGTGACGGATGGGAGCTTTTTCCACAATGTAAGCCGTTTTGACATAAAGTGTGCTTTTCCGAGGCACTTTTGAACCGATCGCTCGCCATCGGCCTCTGACAAAGCTGCATATTATCGGAAATACCAAAGGAGCAGCTCTATAACTCAGGGAGCACGGGAGGCACTGAAATTCTAATACCTCATTTTCATGACAAACGAGGCAACAAGAGCCCCAAACGGCGACCATGAATCTCTGGTCCTGATCGCAAGATCCATCGCGCAGCGAGGGGCCGAGTGCCCGGCACTTTACCTCTCCGCGTGCGCGGGCACGTGGCTGCAGAAGGCGCATGCGCAAAGCTGACCCCAGGGTAGGGCCACCTTACCCCCGTGGCTCTGGCGCCCTAATCACTTCAGTGGACTCCATTCTAAGGCACAGGGACGGGTCAAGAAGCCAGGATGGTTAACAGTTGTGGATACAGTTGTTAATAGTTGTGGTTAATAGTTGTTAATAGTCTGTGTTGTGGACGTGGCTCACAACACAGAGCCCTCGGCCAGGGGGCGATCGACAGCCACGGGAGTGGGAACGTGGGAGTTACATGATGAGGGAATAAGAGGGAAGAAAACAGAGATACTTGCTTGATACAGACACACAAACACACGCACAGGAAAACAGGGAAGACATTCTCTCGGCCGTCACGGTCCTCGTTTCTGGCACTGGCCACCTGGCCATCGCTGCCTTCGGTAACAGCCTCCTTGGACTGCCGGCTCTGCGCCCACTTCGTCCTCAGCAAGCACAGCCGGGTAGGGTTCCCACCTGGCGCAGGGACCCACGCCCTCGTCCCTGAAGGGTCCGGGCCGTTAGGAGTCCTGTCCTGCCCGGATTGAGCTGCAGTTTCCCGTGGACCTGGGTCACGAGCCCTGGAATGCCGAGGGACGGCCCGTATTCCAGAATAGTCTTCCTTCCGTGCGCCGTGGAAAGGTGGTGGCCTGTTCATTCAGAGCCATGAGGGTCCCAAAGGGGCGGGGCCGGGGAGCAGGGGCAGACGTGTGTGAGCGGTGGTGGCCTCGCTGCTTGGCCCACCGCTGCAGGCATTTGAGATTCAGATGCAAAACCCACAGACCACCCCTGCAGGGGAGGGTGGGCCCTCCCAACCTGGGGGACTGGGGTATTTTCTCAGCCATCCAAGCCCCGTTTCCATTTGAGGTTGGTATTGAGGTCATCGTGCAGCACTAAACGTAAGGGCCCTGCCACCGGCGCCTGGAAGACTTGAACTTGAAGTGCCTTGAATTTGGAGTCGATTCATTATTCATCAGTGCATGGGGCGACCCCCGCTGTGGAAGGAAGGTGGGCTCTCTGCAGAGACCCGAGCCACACACGCCGCTGGCGAACACACATCGACGTGGGAGCGGGGAGGAAACAGCGGGAGGGCGGGTGCATTTCACGAATCTTAAATGCGTCACGGGAACCCCACCGGGCCAACAAGTGGGGGGGGGGTCAGCCAACAGGGGTCGAACAGCACCTGGAAGGCATTTTTGCGGCTCTTTTGATGCCTGGTGGGCTGGACGGCAGACATGACCCCTCAGCGCCCAGCTCTCCTCGTGGGGCCCCTGGAAGACCAGACTCCCAGACCCCCAGCAGATAGGCACGTGACGAGTTCCAGCCAATGAGCTGCGGAGAATGGTTTCCAGGGTGCCGCTGGGTTGCCATCTCCTGGTCCGGGAACATGGGGTCTCGGGCTGAGTTGGGGGTATGAGACGGGAGCAGCTGGGATTGCTGAGTCCCCGGGAGCCCGCCCCGCACCCCAGAGCTGCGAACGGTCGCCCGCATGCGCAGAGAGTGTGATACGGAAGGCAAACAAGACATTTCTCAGTGCTGAGCTAATGAGATTTTGGAAATTTTTTGTTACATCCGTTTAGTCTAGCTTATCTTTTTATTTTTTATAATCCTCACTCAGGGATATATTTATTGCTTTTAGAAGGAGAGGAAGGGAGGGAAAGACAGAAACTTCGATGTGAGAGAGAAGCATCGACTGCTTGCCTGCTGTCCACGCCCTGACAGGGGGAGTGAACCCACAACCTAGGTGAGCGCCCTGATGGGGAATCAAACCCCCAGCCTTTGGGTCTATGGGACGATGCTCCAATCCAGGGAGCCACACTGGCCAGGACTTTTCTTCACTGATAGAATGATTGGGTACCGCTGGAGATGAAAATAACAGAAGGGGCAATTATCAACCTGCTGTGTGAGGGGGCCTTGTGACAAGTTCCCACCTGGTTCTCCTCTGTTTCTTTTCTTTTTTAAAAAAAGATTTTATTTATTTATTTTCAGAGGAAGGGGAAGGGAGGGAGAAAGAGAGGGAGAGAAACATCAGTGTGTGGTTGCCTCTCCCACGCCCCCTACTGGGGACCTGGCCCACAACCCAGGCATGTGCCCTGAGTGGGAATCGAACCAGTGACCATTTGGTTCATGGGCCAGCACTCAATCCACTGAGCCACACCAGCCAGGGCGACCTCAGCAGATTTTGTAAGATTGTGTTGGACTTCATCTATTTTGTTGTCCCCGATGTCCAAGCTTCGTCAGCTCTGAAATATTCAAAGTGCTGACGGAGCTCTTGTGGCCAACACACTTCTCACTGCCGAGCCTGTGGGCTTAATTCTTCTTAATTACGTCAGTGCCGGGCCATCACTCACCCTTCCTGATGCTGTCTGCTCCTGTCTCGGAGATTTATAGGGGCCCGGATTCAGCCCACATACAAGAGACCGCAAACAACTCCGCTGTCTTCTCAGCATCTTTTTGGCGTGAGAAAAATGTACAATTATTACGTGAAGCTTTTTAATAAACAAGCACTTGCTTCTTTAAGTTTCCCCTGAGGGGCCTTGGAAGGAGAGTTTGGAAATTTGGGATTGATTTTGCAACTCCTGGATCTTTCCCCCCATGGCTGAGTTAAAAATCCACATTTCCCACTCAAAGTGTCTCATTTCTAGTGCAGGGAGTGTTTTTGAGAATGATATACAAGTTTGCTAGGCAGAATTGAATCGCTTTTATGTACGTCGCCTTGGCCTTCATATCAATAAGTGTAAGATGCTTGGACTGCAGTCAGAAGGGACCTGAGTGAGTCCAGAACCCCACACTCCCGGGAGGCTGGCGGTGAAATGAAGTGAGACCGGCGTGGAGTGGCTCCACTCTGGCTGCGCAATGCTGTTCTCGGGGACCTTAGTCTAGCAAGGGGCAGGAAGCTGGCCGTGAAGTCCCCTGTGTGTCTGAGCCCAGGTTTCATCAGTGGGGATGTGCGCCCCAGGCTTGGGAGGGAGCGTGAAGCCAGGGGCGATGGGGTTGGCCGGTCCGGGTGTCCCAGCAACAAGCACGTGATGGACATTCTGGGCCAAGTCCTGGGCTGCCCTCTGAAGGCATCACCTTCCCAAACTTTAAAACCATGAGCCTATGCGGTTGGTGTTACTACCCTCACTTTGTCTATGAGAGGAGCAAGACCCACAGAGGGTTAATAACTCGGCCAAGATGACATAAATAGTGAGTGGGCACCGGGGGTGGGACCCCGGTTTTCTGGCGGAAGACCCCTGTTTTCTCCCTCCCGGCTGGAGGAAGGAAGACCAGTCGGGACACCAGTGCGGGGGAGGCACCTGCAATTGCCTTTGGAAGGGACACCATGTAACGTATGGGCGTGAGCATCCGTACCAATCTCAGCATGGCGGTCTGGTGAGTTGGATATGATTCTCATCGTGTGAGGAATGAAAGCCATAGTCAGTGAAATGAGAGGAAACTAGCAGCAGGGTCAGGGAAAGAAAGGGGGGTGAGTGACGGGTGACTGGCGATCAGTGGGAGATGGTGGTCAAGACCAGGGCGATCAGTGCGGACACTGGAAAGACGAGATTGACAGCAACTTACTAGTCACGTGCACTCACAACTTGGGTGGGGGATGACAAGCCGTGCGTGCCACATGCGGGTGGCCCTTGGGAGCTGAGTGGATGAGCGAGGCCCATGGGAAGCAGGCTTTGTAGTAACAAGGGGGTAGGGTGCCTCTGGTCCCTGCAGGAGGATGGGACAGGTCTGTTTAAATGACTTACGGGCCGGTGGGGACGCAAAGCCACTGCTCACGGCTAAGCAGGCACGGTGCCTGGTCCCTGTGATTGGTGCGGGGGGGGGGGGCGGTGGGCAGGGCTTGTTTGACCAGAGGGCCTTATCTGCAGAGTGGCCAGGGGGACTCAGCGCTAGGCCATTTGGGGGCCCCCAGTTTACCGCACGTCAAGTCAGCCTGTGTCCTGAGTCTTAATTTCGGGCCTTACGCCGGAACCAGTCCTCCCTTGGAAGGTCGCCGTGATGACAAAGATTGATGATGATGTCAACTCACGAAGCGCATCATTCAACACAGAAGGTGGTTACAGAGAGAGCTGGAAGCCTGCTGATAAGTTGCCATTGTTTTCTGAAATTTGGATTTTGCTCGACAGCGATGCATCAGTGCCTCCAAGCCTAGCCGGCGAGTGGGGGCAGGACCGACCCTCTCTCGGCCTCCGGTGCGCATCGGCGACTCAGCCCGCGTCCTCCGCTTACCTGCCAGGTGGGCACACACCTGTGCCCCCGATCAAGTGAAAGAGAACTTCATGCTTGGCTTTTTTTCTTGAATAAAGCCCCACCAAAAGAACTGGAGGGAAACGTTACATTAGGATGAGAGGTTGAAAAAAAGGGGGGGGGGCAGATACAGCGTCAGATTTTCATTAAAGGATCGTGTTTTTTGCCAACATCTATCACAACTCTTTCCCCCTTTTAAATGTTTAAAATGAAAACTGAAGCATAACTGTGCTCCCCAGATAAGACAGCAGTGTCCTTCTCTGGACGGTCCCCAGGGGGGTGACGTGCTGGCTTGTTGAGTGTTCTGAAGGAGCATGCTGGGTGGGGACGGGGTGGGTGGGGGTTGGGGGGTGGGGGGTGGATTGAAATGCCAGTGCAGGCAAAGTGCTCATGGAGATTCCGCGTTTTCGCGGGTCCCTCCCTCCTGATTTGTGAAGGCGGATCACAGGAAGGGGCAGTGGAGGAGTGGTTTATAGATTCACCAGCAGCGGATAAAGCGCAACATAAAATGGAAAGAACAGTTGCGGTCCCGAGCCCCGCGGCCTGGGTTTGAGTCCCGGCTCCATCGCCAGTCCGTTCACTGTAGAGCCGGAGGATTTCCCTCGGGTTCATCCCCGAGGGCTCGTTCGAACCCTGGGGTGGGTTCCATGGGGTCCCATCTGCGGCCAGGAGCACTGTCATGTCCGTCACCCCTCTAACAGGTCAGTAGTTGTGTCGTGCCCCACACCTAAAATACTCCCCAGACTTCTTCTCTGTGCCTCACGTAAGGCAGGAACATAAAGCACAGCTCAGACAGAGCCCCCATTCCCCTCCGAGAACCTGCAGGGGGTCAGGCCTCTGGAAAACCGCCTGCCGCAGGGAAGCGCAAGGCCTCTCCAATTCCTGCACACCCAGAGCAACAGGAAAAGAGAATTAAAAACCCTCTGGATTTGGGGGGGAAAAGGGGGGGCTAATTTATTTGGCGTGGTGTGGTCGAACCCCGTACAGGTACTGGGTTCAAACACGCAGAGCCTGACCTCTGCAATCCCGCCGTAACGCCGTCGGAAGCAGCTCTAAGTCCGTTGCACCAGGGCCAGCCTCCGTTCTGTGCACCGAGTGTCCGTGTGTGCGCGTGTGCGTGTGTGTGTGTGTGTGTACCGCTGGCTAGACAGACAGACGCACACGAGAGAGACAGACACAGGTGTCACCTTAAAAAAAATCGATGCCATTGAAAGTATGGTGTGTGCAAACCATACAAGGTTGGGGATGTCTAACAATTACTCAAAAACTCGCCAGCGGCCTGATTAATTAGGGAAAGAAAATCTCTTTGCCGTCCCGGAGCCTTCCCAGCTGAACGGGCTCATCAGCGGAATAGAGAGCAGACTGGGAAGCCCGCCACCTTGCACGTGGTCCTCCTTTCTCGTCCAAAGATCGTCTCCTCAGTAGATCACTCGGGTCGCCTGCCCTGGGGGCAGAGCTACGTCCTTGCAAAGATAAAATTAGGTTTTCTGGTTACCGCCCCTAAAAATGGGGAGCTCCTGTCGTATTTCGCCTTTTCCACGATGGAGTTCCGGGAGCAGAGAAGCTGCCTTAGCGATCCCGACAAACACCAGCAAGCGGCTGTGTTGTGTGCGTGCGGGTCTCCAGTGCTTCCGAGCAGCCAGTGGAGCAGACCCTACACTGGGAAATTTCTCCTGGATGTTGACCTCTGTCGAAAGCATACTTGAAAGGAGCCCCTGGCTTGGTTGGTTCCCTCCCTCCCTCCCTCCTTCCCTCCCTCCCTGCCTCCCTCCCTGCCTCCCTCCCTCTCTTTCCTTGTTACATACAGTACAGAGAACAGCTCTGTTCTGTTCAACAGAACAATTCTGTTGAGTGTATTCACAGTTCCACATCAGAAACTCTTTCCATTTGGAAGGGCTGTTTGATCTTAAATCCCCAGTGTGTGTGTGATTTCTTTTGATTCTCATCTGGGGACACTTTTTCAGTGCTGAGAGAGAGAGAGAGAGAGAGAAAGAAAAACAACGATGGGCTATCTTTTCACAGGTGCCCTGACTGGGAATCAGACCCGAGACCTTTCGGTCAATGGGACGATGCTGTAGCCACTGAGCCACCCAGGCCAGGGCCCCAGAGTGTGTGTTAGTCGAACATTCAATCAGACTGAGGAAGCTCTCTGTGCCACGTGGGCTCTCCTGTTAGTCCTTTTTATCTATTTATCCTCATTTGAGGATATGCTTTATTGATTTTAGGGAGAGGGGAAGGGAGGGAAGGGAGAGAGAGATAAAAACATCAACATGGGAGAGAAACATTGATTGCTTGCCGCCCGCACTTGCTGTGACCAGGGATGGAAACTGAGACCTAGGTGTGTGCCCTGACTGGGAATCGAACCCACAACCTCTTGGTGGACAGGTTGACACTCCAGCCAACTGAGCCGCCCGGCCAGGGCACACTTCTATTGGTGCAGAAATCTGAATAAAATATGAACAGAATCGACCTGCCCATCAAACAGTAACACATCGCGATCACATGGGGATTGTGGCAGAATGCGAGACTGCTTCAATATTAGGAAGTCCATTCATATACTCCATCCTGTAACTAGCTAAGAAAAATAAAAAAAACCCTGTCCCATTTATGGTAAAGATATCTGACAACACCCAACACCCAGACACCAGAAGGCAGGTGCGTGCGTGCGTGAGGGGCGCTCCCAGAGGCTGGGATGAGAGACGGCCGCCAGGGAGCACCCCTAGGCGTGCTTACGAGTCACACAGGAAACCTGCTGAGAACACACACGTGTGCAAGCCCCTCGGAGACCCTGAGTCAGGAGGTCTGGCGTGAGCACCAGAATTTTTTTTTGTTGAAACAAGCGATCCAAGCGATTCTGACAAAGGTCGTGCAGAGGCCAAACTCTGAGGAACATCGAACTTGATTGATGGCCCTGAGTGGCTACCGGAATCAATTCCAATCAACGGCGGTGTCCAAGCAACGCTTCCCGGTAGAGAAGACGATTCCGGAAGCGAACGTAGGGTGAGTCCCAATCGCTCAGGCTGCTGACCGGCGGGAACAAGGAGGACTCCGTGAGGCAGGACACACGTCCCAAGGTTCAGAGTGACTCTACAGCCAAGGAGGGGACAACCTGTCATCCGACGT
>JAPYXV010002648.1:0-12937 GCA_028533065.1 Trachops cirrhosus
TTTTGTGGGGGCAGATTGCAAAAGCAAGGAGGCATATGTTGGTGTAAACACTTTGCTGTGCACCATTCATGAACAGAGCTTGAACCATCAGGGCAGGGAGGTGGCTGGAAATCTGAACACAAGCAAATATCACAGATACAGTGAGTGGCAGATCAGTGATGTAGGCAAGGCAGTGGCTGCCCTGCCCTGTGAGAGGAGAGGAAAATTTCTCTTTTTAATATTACTGGTAATTGAGAAAATCATGTGGAAGTTTAATTTTTATGAAAAATTTTACCTTTGATAAGTTGTATTCCTGAAGTGAGAAAGACACCAGAATAACTGAAGTTTAGAAGAACAACTGACACTGAATTGTGGTGGCAAATAGGGAAAGGAACTGTTTGAAGATTTTCCAACCAATATAAGCCTCTCTGTTTTTGCAGTCTATCCCAGCAAAAGTTTGGCTGCATATTAATATTCAAATAACCATGACAACTTGTTCAGTTGGCAAATTTCTTTATATGAAGTGGGATTTATGTATGATAGTTCCACTGTCTGCATAGTGCAACATTGGCAAAAATCATAAAGTTAGGGCCAATCACCTGCTTGGGAGAAAATCAGTGGGTAAAGTGTCTGTGTGGTGGCTTGAACTGTCACCTTTCTTTTGTGACATATAGACAAGTGCCTCGTTCACAACACACCAACATACAAAGGCATATGTATGGGCACCACATATGAAAGTAGGAGGTCACAAACATTGGGGTTCACATGTGGTTGTGGGCCCTCCCCAAGTACAGGATGCCTCACCTCAATCTTCCTGAGAAGGGCAAGAAAGCATGGCTGTGTAGATCAGAACCTGCTGCAAAACGGGAAGGGTCAAACACCTGCAGAAAGAGCACCAGCATCAGGACAGGTAGGGTAAGCCCCTCCTTTCAACCCATGAGGGAACAAGACTCCTGGGGTTGAAACAGGAGGAGGTGTTGGCCCAGAGAAATCAGCCCATCCTCCCTCCCACAGCCATTCTACCATAAAAAGAAAGGGAGATTTTGATTCCTGTAAGGCAGGGAAAAGAGAGAGCACTGATCATACATGTGCCAGCAGGGGACAGGAGAATGCCCATAAACTTGGGAGCCACAATGAGTACACCAGAATGGAATGATTCTATTGCAATACCAGAGGGGGGACATGGCAAAGCACACATGCGCACATTAGGAGTAGATAACCATGTCCCAGGCTTGAGAAGCAAGACAGATTTGAAGGCTTTCTTTCTGGGGCAACTCAAGATAAAAATCACATTTATCAGATGCCCTCCATGTGTCTTTAGGGATTATACATTAACTCATCAATCATCACAACAGCCCTCCAAGGAGGGCATTCATGTTGCCATTGTTCAGATAAGGCACCTGAGCTCAGAGAGGCTGAGAACATTGCCTATGATCACACAGCTAGGATGTGGCAGGTTTGGGATTCAGACCAAAGGTGAACCATGAGGTGACCTCCACCATGGCAGGATCTCAGATCTGATCAACATCTGCTCTCTGCCATCAACGTGAGGGCTCCTGGGAGACTGGACCATCTGACTCATGGCAGTGGATTTGCTGATCTTCCCCCTCTGCCTAGAGCCCAGAGGAAAGAAACCACATGTACCCCTTCCCCTGTCTGATGTCCAGGCAAATCTCATGTTGTAGAAAAGTAGAGTTTTAGAGTGAAATTCTGGAAGCTGCATCCAGAGTCCAACATCTCCTTGTGAAGAACATACCATGGACTGAGTCATTATTATGTTATCTGGTATGTCTAGAGAGATTCACATTTGTCACAAAGGAATTATGCACACATTACATCAAATACAGAGGATATTCAGCTAGAGATGACAATGCAGACAAAATTGCCCCTAGAGTCTTATAACTTGGAGTTGGGACTGGAGAATGGCGTGTTAGAAACATAAAACATCAGTGCCATCAAATGGAATTACTGTGGCGCCATCAAACCATGGATTCTAAATGTGATGGGATGCTAGAGAATGACAGCAGCTTGGGATTCCACTCATGTGAGATGTCAGAATTGAGATGGACCCTATTAAGGTAAATCTACCAATGTGATTCATTTTCTATGATTAGAAAGGGGAACTATTATTTATTGATCTTTTGCTGTGGTCAAACTCTATGACAGGCATTTTATATTACTAATGGAAACTACAAAGTAAGTTTACACTTAATGATGAAGAAACACGACCAGAGAGGTCAGGACTGCCCTAGGACATCTGAACCTCATTTGCTATGTGTTCTTGCAGAGTACCTTGGTTAGTGAGTGTGGTGAAGTTCAGAGCTCTGGGTAAGGAGCATCCATCAGGGATGGTGATTGGCTCTCTTCCAATAACTGGTACAGGTGGATAGAGTTGCAGTGCCTCCTTGATGCACATGGTGATATAGGGCATCTGATCCAGTTGATCCCTGAAATGAAGGCAGTCCAACCTGAGGGTAGGCAGGGCCCAGGCAGACCAGTGTTTCTTGTCTAGCTGAGTGGGCAGGGCTCTCCCATCTCTTGAGTGCTCACCAGGTGATGGAGGTGCCATCCCCCAGGAGGCTCTGGATCTCCTTGCAGCACCTGTGCTGATGCTCAGGGTGTGCAGCCAGAGAGTAGAGGATCCAGGAGATGCCACTGACTGTGGTGTCATGGCCCTCGAACATTAATGTGTCCACCTCAGCACTGACATCCTTGTCAGGCAAGCAGCTCCCATTCTCCATCTGGGGAAGGCACAGCAAGAGTACAGGGTTTGTTCCTTTTTCTGCCCATCCAGGTGAAGCCTCAGGCCCCTCCCACACACACTCACTCTGGCAAAGAGGAGGATTTCCAGGAAGTCCAAGTGCCTCTTTTTCCCATCCTCCTCCATCTCTCCCTCCTCTTGCAGACGTGCCTTCCTCAACTCGATCACTTGGTCTGTCCCAGAACAGTGGACCCCGGGCAGAGCTTAGGGCTTTGGGTGTCCAGAAACAGCAACTCACAGAGGACTCACCTACTCTCAACCTTGTTTCAGTCTGGGTGCCATGAATCAGAATGAGTGTGGGAGCTGGGGTGTACATCAGGAGGGAGAGCTCCATCACCATCTGATTGGAAGTCAGGCTTCTGCTCAACAGCACACCCATGGTATACAATCTACTTGAATGCCACTTGCAGGGGGTGATATCACCAGTATGGTGACACACATCAATCCCAGCACAAGCCCTGGTACCCCAGCACCTCAGTTCCCAATCCCTGCACCAGGAGAGTACCCACTGTGGGTGTGGTGCATCTCCTGCAGAGCACTAGTGGGCTCTTTCTGAGGGTCAGGGCCAGTCCCTTTGAGATGTTCCCGATGAAGGACAGGAGCAGCACAGGAGGTGGACCCAACCTATGTGCTGATGGGCGAGCTGGCAGGTCCAGTGGTTCCAGCGGCCCTCAGGAGTCAGCCCATAGACGATGTCGTTCTGGTAGAAGAAACTCGAGAATAAAAGAGGCTTTTTCCATCTCCAATGGCCTGGAGGTAGGACTGGGAATTCCTGATAGAGAAGGTACAGAAAAGACTAGGGTATTGAGAGGCCTATGTCCTTGGGGTTCTAGGTGGGAGTTTCCACAAACACTTGGGGCAGATGGCACTGAGGCATTCATCACTTCTGTCTTATAGCCCTTGAGACCTTCAGTCCTCTACAAGTGATAAGAACAAGGAGGAAAGATGGTGGCGAGATAGGTGGGAGCAGAGTCCACTTCCCCTGTGCATGGGTGGAACACCTAGCTGATCTTCTGAGGAACAGACTGAACAGTCAACGGTATTCCAGCATAGATGAAGACTGGAGGCGAAAACTGTAGAGGACATTGAAAAACTAGATAGTAAAGAGAGTGCTTTGGGTAATAAGTTTCTGGGATCAGCGCAGGGACAGATGCAGCTGCAGCCCCAGGTCCGGTACCCACCGGGTCTGCCACATGATTCTTGGAAGACAGCCAGGTCATTGGCTCCCTTTCTTGCCAAACAAGGTTTAAACAACACCAGGATGGACCTGGATGCTTGAAGTTGCCAGGGAGAATAAGGATGAAGTGGCAAACACACAGGGGTGTTGTGCACCTGCTGGGACCGTGATGGACCCTGACCCAAATAGTCCCCACTCTAATTGGAAAGTTGGGCTGTGTGAGAGGCCAGGTGCTTGTTTGGAGTGGCAGACTTGAATAGTAGGAATTTTTCAGAAGAAAAAAAAGAGGCACTCAATGGCTGCTTAGGGAATTCTCCTGTCACAGCTGCCCCCGCTCCCCTGGCTGTGCCCCTGCAGCCTCTGCAGCCTCAGCTGTGGGCCCACCTCTGCTGCCAGGACCATGATGCACCCCTACCCCCAGACGTAGTGGTGGAGGGTACCCAAATGTGACACCAGTGGTGTGCCATGGACCCAGATGCAGCCCTCCATACCACCATGGCTGCCACTGAAGCAGCAGAGGCTGATGTATGTCCAACACTGCCATGGAACGACTATGCTCTCACTGGAGCAGTGGAAGCCTAGCACTCAGGCCCACAATTCTAGGGCAGAAGGTGCCTGACCCTGCCTCCCCAGCCACTGCCACAGCAGCAGCAGTGACTGCGAGCTCACACCCAAAGCCCGAGGGAATGCACACACTTGAGCCCGCGGCCCAGCGGCTGCCAATCCCACCCCAGCAGTGGAGGCCGAGTGCTAAAGACCACAGCCCAGGAATGGAGCACACCTAACCCTGCTGCCCAGAGGCACCTTGTGCCCAATCCTACCACCCTGGGTACAGCGGCACAGGTGGGGCGTGTTGGCATCCTCAGTGGCAGCCACAGTGGAGCTTCTACCCTGCAGGGCCAACTAACTCTCTAAGAGGAAGGTGGAGTTACCCCTGCAGAAGAGAGCAGCAGGGCTCAGGGAGTCAGCTATTCCCATAAAGATTTAACACACTGGGGGTGCTGAACTACCCTTAAGGGACTCTGGGAGTCCCTAGCATCTAGGACAGCAAAAAGTGAGAAGGTGGTGTGTGAGTTGTCCCTAATTGGTGCACCTCAAGGACAGCACAACTGGTGGACTGAAGGCATAGACCAGGCGCAGAACAGCACTGGGGACACTATAGGGAACTTAGGAACTGGGCTGGAGGCTAGACAACTGTGAAGAGTGCAGCTCAGGCCTGGCCCCCATCCCTGCAAAATCACAGGAAGAGAGAAAAGGGAAACCAGTGCCCCCCAGCCTGCTCCAGCCAGGTAGGCCAGCAGAACTGGCTTGGCTTGTTTAAAGCCAACAGGAAGCTTTTTTGTTTTCATTCTTCCTTTCTTTTCTTCTTTCTTTTTTTTTTAATCCTTCCTTCCTTCATTCCTTCCTTCCTTCTTCCTTCCCTTTTTTTTCTAGTCCCACAAGTGGAGCTGTGAAAGGACCATAGTTAGACCCAAAGAGGGGACATCCCAACAACTGAGACAGTGAGACAAATTTTACTTTGCTACTCCAGAGAACTTGCAAATTATTGCATATTTAGGTTATTATTTCCTTATTTGTACATCTTTTATTTTATTACTTTTCTTTCTGTTTTCTTCACTTGGTTTGTTAAATTGCCTGGTTTGACTGGTTCTCCTTGTTCTCTCCTTCATAGTATATTTTTAATTTTCTGTCTTTCACTTCATTTGTGTTCCAACAGCACACTAGTCTAGGTCCTGTACTTCCTATTCTTGTTATACAGATCACATAGATTCGGTCATATGATTGTTGCTCCATTACTATTGTAAATAATTGCTGTTCTATACACTTGTAAATACTACACACCACCCCTCTCGGATCTTAGCTCACTTCACTGTTACCAGAACTTTATTACTGTTGTGGTTAACTCTGTTCTCTCACCCATGACACCTATTTTCTATCCTGTACTCTCTCTTTACCTCATAATCTGACCTCCCACAAGCCCACTGCATTCTAGATCCAACTCCCAATCCTCCCCCATCCCCTAACAAGAGTCTTATCTTTTTTCCACACTTTCTAAAAAGTGGCTAATTGGGGGCGATTTCACAGTTAACACTATACATATCCAAAGGATCTCCTATCTCTTCTCTACATATTAGTACTTTAAATACCATAAAATACACTCTCACTGTCTTAAACCATTTTGCCTCTCCTTCCAACTGATCACAAAAAGAGTAGGTGAGAACACCAGGATACCTGTTGGAAGAGGAAACACATCATCAAAGGAACCACCAACAGATAACAACAGAAGAAAGTGAAGGAGGGAGTGGAAGCCACATTACCCTCAACCCAGGACCGATGTGGAAACACAACTAAATGGTAGAGAAATTACCCAGAACAAACAATTGAACAAGAGCGAAACAGAAACCTCAAAACCTCGTACACACAGAAGAACCAGCTTCAACACACTTTGTTCATCCTCCATAACAGAATACAAGATGTAGTGGATGGAGTGACCTTCAGTTAACCAGCTGGAGGGAAGGACCCACCAAAGAAAGACCCTACAGCAATCAAAACACAAAGACATACAGAGAGCCAACATAAATGACAGTCCAAGACCAGCGAGCTCAGGAGATCAAGGAGACTGCACCACTGAATCTCACAGATCTTCTACCACAGAAGTTCACACCATAAACCCAGGGAGTCAGAACAGATCAATTTCAGAAGCAGAGGCTAACAAGAAGAATCTCACAAACAATGGGAGACAAAGAAACAATCCCCAAATGAAAGTAAAGGAGGAAGCCTCAGAAAGAATACTAAATGAAATACAGGCAAATCAACTATCAGATATTGAGTTCAAAGCAACAGTTATCAGGAAGCTCAATGGGCTCACAGAGAATTACCAAAACCTGCAGAAAAAGTACAATGAACTCAATTCAAACTATATCAACATGAAATAGGAAATAGAAACTATCAACAAGGGCCAAGAAGAAATGAAGAATACCATTTCTGAGCTAAAGAACACAGTAGAAGGAATCAAAAGCAGGCTTCATGAATCAGAGCATTGGATCAGAGAGCTGGAGGACAAGGTAGAAAAAAAACCCAGAAAGAGAAAGAAAAGGAAAAGAGACTCAGACAGAACAAAGAGGGGTTAAGGGAGATGTGGGTCAACATGAAAGATAATACGTGTATAATAGGGATACCAGAGGAGAAGAAGAAGAGCAAGGGATAGAAAACCTGTTTGAAAAAGTAGTGCTGGAAAACTTACCTGATTTGATGAGAGAAAAAGTCACACAAATCCAGAAAATGCAGAGAGTCCTAATCAAGATGAACCCAAAGAGGCCCACTTCAAGACACATCATAATTAAAATGGCAAAATTCCAAGACAAAGAGAGAATCTTAAAGGCAGCAAGGGAAAAACAGAAAGTAACATACAAGGGAGCCCAAATAAGACTAGCAGCTGACTTCTCAATGGAAACGCTCTAAGCCCAAAGATAATGGTAAAAAACATTCCAAGTAATGAAAACCAAGGGCCTGCAGCCAAGACTGCTCTTTCCAGCAAGGCTCTCAATTAAAATGGGAGGCCCAATAAGGAACTTCCTGGACAAAAGAAGCCTCAAAGAATATGCCTCCTCCAAACCAGCTCTGCAAGAGATGCTACAGTGTCTGCTTGAAGAACAGAAAGAAAAACAGTGACAGAAAGAGGAGCACAGGTACAAAAAATTGGCAATGAATAAGCACCTATCAATAATAACCTTAACCATGAATGGATCAAATGCCCAAATCAAAAGACATAGAATAGCTGAATGGATAAGAAATCATGACCCACACATATGCTGCCTACAAGAGACCCAACTCAGAACAAAAGACCTACACAGACTGAAAGTGAACAGTTGGAAACAAATATTCCGAGCAAATGGACAGGGAAAGAAAGCCAGGGTAGCAATACTCATATCAGTTAAAATAGACTTCAAAGAAAGAGCCATAAAAAGAAACCCAGAAGGTCACTTCATAATACTCAAGGGAAGAATCCATCAAGAAGACATAAAGATTGTAAATACATATGCACCCAACATAGGAGCACCCAAATACATCAAGAAAATCTTGGAGGACTTCAAGAAAGATACTGACAGCAACACAATTACAGTAGGGGATGTTAACACCCCATTGTCAAAAATGGACAGATCTTCCAAACAAAATATCAACAAAGATATTGTGGCATTGAACAATGCCCTAGATCAAATGGAGTTAACTGATATATAGAGAGCCTTTCATTCCAAAGAAGCAAAATACACATTCTTTTCAAATGCACATGGAACATTTTCAAAGATAGACCACATGATAGGACACAAAACAAGCCTCAACAAGTTCAAGAAAATTGAAATCATATCAAGCATTTTCTTTGATCACAAGAGACTGAAACTAGAAACCAGCCTGAAGGTAAAAACCCCAAAACACTCAAACTCATGGAGATTGAATAGCTTGCTATTAAACAATGAATGGGTCAAGAATGAGATTAAGGAAGAAATCAAAAAGCTTCCGGAAACAAATGAAAATGAACTCACAACAATCCAAAACTCAGGAGAGTGAAGGCAGTCCTGAGAGGGAAGTTCATAGCGATACAGGCCTATCTTAAAAATATAGAAACATTTCAAATAAACACCTAACCCTATGCCTACAAGAACTCGAGGAACAACAACAAACACAGTCAAGAGCAAGCAGAAGGAAGGAAATAACGAAGATCAGAGCAAGATTAAATGGCATAGAGACTAAAAGCACAATTCTAAGGATCAAGAAATCCAGGAGCTGGTTTTTTGAAAAGATAAACAAAATTGACAAGCCTTTAAGCAGGCTCATCAAGAAAAAAAGAAAGAGGACCCAAATAAACACAGTCTGAAATGAAAGAGGAAGGATTACAACTGATACCACAGAAATACAAAGGATTCTAAGAAATTACTACAAAGAACTATATGCCAAGAAATTTGAAAACCTAGGTGAAATGGACAAATTTCTAGAAAAATATAATTTTCCAAAACTCAGTAAAGAAGAAGCAGAAAGTCTGAATAGATCAATAACAGCTGATGAAACTGAAGCAGCAATAAAAAAGCTTCAAACACACAAAAGCCTTGGACTGGATGGTTTCACAGGAGAATTTTACAAAGCATTTGAAGAAGAGCTAACCCCCATCCTCCACAGATTATTCCAAAAAATTCTAGAAGATGGAAGACTCCCAAACTCTTTTTATAAGCCAGCATTATCTTAATCCCAAAACCAGGTAAAGATATGACAAAGAAAAAAACATCAGGCCAATATAACTGATGAACATAGATGCTAAAATCCTCAACAAAATATTGGCAAACCGCATCCAGCAAAACGTTAAAAAGATCATACACCATGATCAAGTGGGATTCATCCCAGGGATGTAAGGATGGTACAATATTTGCAAATCAATAAACATAATACACCACATAAACAAAATGAAACACAAGATTCACATGATCATATCAATAGAATCCAGTAAATTCATTTGATAAGGTAAAGCACCATTAATGATAAAAATACTCCACAAAGGTGGAATAGAGGGAACATTCCTCAACCAAATAACAGCCTTATGTGAGAGACCTCCAGCCAACATCACACTCAATGGAAAAAAACTTAAAGGTTTCCCATTAAGATCGGGAACAAGACAAGGATGCCCACTTTCACCACTTATATTCAACACATTACTGGAAATCCTAGCCACAGCAATCAAACAAGAAAAGGAAATAAAAAGTATCCAAATTGAAAGGAGGAAGTAAAACTGTCAGTGTTTGCAAATGACATGATAGTGTACATAGAAAATCCCATAGACTGCACCAAAAAATACTCAACCTAAGAAATGAATTTGGCAAAACAGCAGGGTACAAATTCAATATTCAGAAATCAAAGGCATTTTTTACACCAACAATGAAATATCAGAAACAGAAATCAGGAAAAAATCTGATTTGATATAGCAACAAGAAAAATAAAGTACCTAGGAATAAACCTATCCAAGGAGGTAAAAGACCTTAATGCAGAAAACTGTACAACGCTGAAGAAAGAAATTAAGGAAGACAGAAACAAATAGAAGAATGTATCATGCACGTGGATTGGAAGAATTAATACCAAAATGGCCATACTACCCAAAGCGATTTACAGATTCAGTGCAATCCCTATTAAAGTACAAATGACATATTTTACAGATATAGAACAAACACTTCAGAAGTTTATATGGAACCATAAATGACCCTGAACAGTTGCAGCAATTTTGAGAAAGAAGAGCAAAGCAGGAGGGATCACAATATCTGATATCAAACTGTATTACAAGGCCACTGTAATCAAAACAGTCTGGTACTGGCATAAAAACAAGCACATAGACCAATGGAACAGAAAAGAGAGCCCAGAAATAAAGCAAGTCTCTATGGTAAATTAATATTTGGAAAAGGGAGAAGAAACATAAAATGGAGTAAAAATAGCCTTTCAACAAATGGTGTTGGGAGATCTGGACAGATACCTGCAGAAAAATGAAACTCGATCACCAACTTACACCATGCACTAAAATAGATTCAAGGTGGATAAAAGACTTAAATATAAGTCATCATACCGTGAAAGTCCTAGACAAAAACATTGGCAGGAAAATCTCATAAATTCCACGCAGCAATATCTTCACTGATATGTCCCCTAAAGCAAGAAACATAAAGGAAAGAATAAACAAATGGGACCTCATCAAATTAAAAAGCTTGTACATGGATAAAGAAAACAGCATTAAAATGAAAAGAGAACCAACTATATGGGAAAACATATTTGCCAATGATACCTCAGACAAGGGTTTGATCTCCAAAATATATAAAGAACTCATACCACTCCACTCCAGGAAGACAAAAAATCCAATTAAAAAAGGGGCAAGAGACTTGAGCAGACACTTCTCCAAGGAGGACATACAGAGGGCCCAGAGGTATATGAAAAGTTGCTCAGCATCACTAGCCATCAGAGAGATGCAAATTAAAACCACAATAAGATACCACCTCACACCAGTCAGAATGACCATCATTAACAAATCAACAAACAAGTGTTGGAGGGCATGTGGAGAAAAGAGAACCCTAATGCACCGTTAGTGAGAATGCAGACTGGTGCAGGCACTATGGAAAATAGTATGGAATTTCCTCAGAAAACTAAAAATGGAACTGCCTTTTGACCCAGCAATTCCACTGTTGGGATTATACCCTAAGAGCCCTGAAACACCAATCCAAAAGAACCTATGCATGCCAATGTTCATAGCAGAATAATTTACAATAGCCAAGTGGTGGAAGCACCCTAAGTGCCCATCAGCAAATGAATGGATCAAAAAACTATGGTACATTTATACAATGGAATACTATGAAGCAGAGAGAAAGAAGGGGTTTATACACTTCTCAACAGCATGGACGGAACTGGAGAGCATGCTAAGTGAAATAAGTCGAGAGGTAAGGGACAAATACCATATGATCTCACCTTTAACTGGAACATAATCAACAAAAGAAAAAAGCAAACAAAATATAACCAGAGACATTGAAATTAAGAATAATCTAACAATAGCCAGAGGGGAGGAGGGAGGGGATAGTGGGGAGGAGGGTTTTCAGGAACCACAACAAAGGACATGTAAACAAAACCAAGGGGGAGCGTGGAAGCAAGGAAAGGAGGTGGGCTTGGATGGGGTGCGGGGGAGTGGTGGGGAGAAAATGCAGACAAGTGCAATTGAACAATAATAAAATAATTTATGAAACAAAAGAACATAATTACCATGTATATGAGAAACTATATCAATTATCTCATTTTTCTTCAATAAATATGTAAGGCAAAATAAAAAGAAGGCTCAGTTTTAAATTTTGGTTTAATTCTTTCTTCTCTCTCAGTCTTCTGTTTCTTCTATATAGTTAGGTTCATATACTTGGTGATAGCTTTAGTGGACACTTACTGCATTCTAGGCATTGAGCAAAGAATTTATGTTCCTGCCCACAACAATTCTAGAAAACAGATTTAAAAAAATCCCACAGCTCTATGTGAGCAAACAAGGGCACAGAAAGGTCCGCTGCCAGCCCAAGGCCACCCAATTGGTAAGGGGTAGAGGTAGTACTCAAAGCCAGGCAGCCTGGCTTCAGAGCTCTGTTGTCAACCATTAACATAAAGAGATGATTTGGGGGCTGAGAATCCAGACCATACTGGCAGTCCCCAAAATTCCTAGGATGCATGTCATGTTTAATGTGCTTTATCCAGTGTTTCTGAGTAGCAGTTGAGTATTTCATGAACTCCACATATTGGTGGAAATGCAAGCCTTACTATCCAGGGCAGCTTTAGTGAGAAAGGGTTGGACAAACTGTAAGGCTAGATGTAGCAGTCATTGAAATGGTATTCATGGAGAATTTTTAATAATACGAGAGAAGCTTATAACAAAGTGATCAAAGCAGAATGTACAACTGTCTGTCGATTGTCAGCTTAACTCTTAGAAAGTTGTGCTTCCCTTGGTTCTTATTTATTAACTAGTAAATATCTTTTTCACACCTTTGATATCCTGTCACTCTGACAAAGGTCTCCATGCAAGTGGTAACTAGGTATTCTATGTCCTCATGCTTCCCATAGCCTGGACCAGAGGACTGTGCCCACTCATGAGGCCCAATAAACACTGACTAATGAATGAAGGAAGGAGGGACCAGGGAAAACCTTAGACTGGTTAAATCACTCCATTAAGTAGACTAGAGAAAGTTTTGGCTGCCATATTTTCCTTAATAAGTAGAAGGAAATTACTATTTTTACTCCCAGATTTTTCCTGGTTCAGCTTATAGGCAACAGAAAGACAGAGGAGGGACAGGAGAAGATGGCGACGTGGTAGGAGGGAGCACACGCCGTCTCCCGTTTCAAAAGACAGAAAAACCTAACCATACTAAAGAGGACATTGCAGCTTACATGAAAATGAGAAATCAAAATTGTAGCGGACACGGAAAGACCAGACGGTAAGGAGACTACTGCAGGAAAATAACAGCCCAGTGATC
>JAPYXV010002649.1:0-12937 GCA_028533065.1 Trachops cirrhosus
GTTCATTTGTTGATAGTTGCGAGTTTGTTGTCATTTTACTGTTCATATTTTTTATCTTCCTTTTCTTAGATAAGTCCATATAATAAGGGTTTTAACATTTCATATAATAAGGGCTTGGTGATGATGAACTCCTTTAACTTGACCTTATCTGGGAAGCACTTTATCTGCCCTTCGATTCTAAATGATAGCTTTGCTGGATAGAGTAATCTCGGATGTAGGTCCTTGCCTTTCATGACTTCAAATACTTCTTTCTAGCCCCTTCTTGCCTGTAAGTTTTCTTTTGGGAAATCAGCTGACAGTCTGATGGGAACTCCTTTGTAGGTTACTGTTTCCTTATCCCTTGCTGCTTTTAAGATTCTCTCTTTATCTTTAATCTTGGGTAACTTAATGATGATGTGCCTTGGTGTGTTCCTCTCCGGGTCCAATTTCTTTGGGTTGGACCCAGACTCTCTGGCTGTTCTGGACTTCCTGGAAGTTTATTTCCTTCACTAGATTAGGAAAGTTTTCCTTCATTATTTGTTCAAATAAGTTTTCAATTTCTTGCTCTTGTTTATCTCCTTCTAGCACCCCTACAATTTGGATATTGGGATTTTTCAAGTTGTCCCAGAGGTTCCTAAGCTTCTCTTCATTTTTTGAATTTCTTCATTCTGTTCCAATTGGATGTTTATTGTTTCCTTTTGTTCCAAATTGTTGCTTTGAGTCCTGGTTTCCTTCCTGTCATTGTTGGTTTGCTGAATATTTTGCTTTATTTCACTTGGGTATCCTTCATTTGTTCTTTCATTTTTTGACCAAACCTGATCAGTTTTTTGAGCATCTTGATTACCAATGTTTTGAATTCCACATTAGATAGGTTGGCTATCTCCTCATCACTTAGCGCTTTCTCTGAAGTTTTGCTCTTTCATTTGGGCCATATTGCTTTGTCTCAGAGCACCTGTGAAGTTGTAAGGGGGGCAGGGTCTTAGGTATTTTCCAGGGCAGGGCAACCTCTTTGCTATGTTGTGGCACTGTCTGTAGGGGAGAGGTCAGAGAGGGAACAATGCAGCTCACTTGCTGGGCTCTAGCCCCACTTTCCAACAAACTCTCTTGTGAGATTGGGAGTTTCTCCCACCTGACAACCCCTGCCATAGTCCACAGTCCGCTCTGGGTCTCAGTTTCTGGTTCTGCCAGCCCCATCCACATGGTCTGCTACCTTGCCCAGGTTTTCTCCATCTACCCGTCTGCCCATCTCCCTCTTACCAGTCTGGTTGACTGTTTCTTTAATTCCTTGGTTGTCAGAGTTCCATGTACTTTGATTTTTTGGCACTTCTGGTTGTTTATTGTTTTCAGATTGGTTGTTATCCTCTTTTTGGTTGTGCAAGGAAGGGAAGGGTTTCTACCTATGCTTCCTTCTTGGCCAGTGCCGTTTGGTACATTCCTGAAAAATCTCTTTCTTAATTGTCAATATGACCTAGTTTATGTTAGTCAAATATTGAATGAGTGTGGGACAATTTCTCCATGTAGATTCAGATTAAATGTTTTACCTGATTTTTCCCTCTGTCTTTAGCTATGTTTTTATTTTTAATTATATTTTATTTATTATGCTACTATAGTGGTCCTGATTTTTCCTTCTTTGCCCCCTCCTCCATGCTGCACCCCCTACTCCCTCAGGCAGCCCCCCACCACTGTTCATGTCCATGGGTCATGTGCATAAGTTCTTCAGTTACTCCATTTCCCATACTGTACTATATATCCCCATGGCTATTCTCTAACTACCTGTTTGTACTTCTTAATCCCCTCACCTCTTCTCTCATTCCTCCACACCCTCCTCCCATCTGGCTACCATGAAAATGCTCTTTGCATCCATGATTCTGTCTGTGTTCTTGTTTGCTTAGTTTGTTTTTTAGATTCGACTGTTGATAGATTTGTATTTTTTGCCATTTTATTATTCAGTTTTGATCTTTTTCTTTTTTTAAGCCTATAACACATGTTTATTAAAATGATAAAAGTATTATTTTAGCATTTAGAAATGAATTTTAAAGGAATCTAAAGAATTGAAAAAAGAATTTCAAAAACAGTTGTATGAAATTATGTGCATTAATTTTCTTTCTCTAATTTTTTACTGTTGTTGAATTACAGTTGTCCTCATGTTCTGACCATTGCTCTCCCCAGACCTACCCACCCCCACCGCCCACATTACAGGACAAAGAAGGGGAGGGTAACTAAAGAATATGTATAAAGGACCTGTGGACAATGACAACAAGGAGGGGAGGACTGAATAATCTCCTTTTTCTTAAATAAGTCCCTTTAACATTTCATATAATAGTGGCTTGGTGATGATGAACTCCTATAGTTTTTTCTTGAATGGGAAGCTCTTTGCCTACCCTTTGGTTCTAGCTTTGTTAATAGCTTTGTTGGGTAGCTTTGTTGGGTAGAGCATATCATTAGGTCCCTGCTTTCCATGACTTTGAATATTTACTGCTAACCTTTTCTAGCCTGCAAAGTTTCTTTTGAGAAATCAGCTGACATTCTTATGGGAAGTCCCCTGTGGGTAACTAACTTCTTTTCTCTTGCTCCATTTGACATTCTCTCTTTATCTTTAACCATTGAGGTTTTAACTGTGACATGGCTTGGAGTGAGCCTCTTTACACACCCATCTTGTTTAGGCCTCTCTCTGCTTCCTGAACTTGCATGTCTATTTCCCTTACCAAATTAGGGAAGTTTTCATTTCATTATTTTTTTCAAGTAGATTTCCAATTTCTTGCTCTTTCTCTTCTCCTTCTCTTGGCCCTATGATGTGAATGTTGGAACTCTTGACGTTGTTCCAGAAGCTGCTTATACCATCCTCATTTGCTGGATTGTTTTTCCTTCTTGTTGTTCTGATTGGTTGTTTTTTGCTTCTTTATGTTCCCTATCATTGATTTGATTCTCAGCTTCATCCACTCCACTGTTGTTTTCCTATAAATTATTCTTTATATCAAGTAGTGTATCCTTCATTTCTGATTGGATCCTTTTTATGCTATTAAGGTCCTCCCCAAGTTCCTTGAGCATCCTTATAACTAGTGTTTTAAATTCTGCATCTGATAGATTGCTCATCTTCATTTCATTTAGCCCTCTTTCTGGAGTTTTGATCTGTTCTTTCATTTGGGCCATATTTCTTTGTCTCCTTGTTTTGGCAGCCTCCTTGTGTTTGTTTCTATGTATTAGGTAGAGCTACTTTGATTCCACATCTTGCTAATGTGGCCTAATGTAGTAGGTGTTCTGTAGGGTCCATTATCATGCATGCTGGGTACTTGAGTTGTTCCCTTCGTGTGGGCTGAGTATACCCTCCTCTTGTAGTTGAGCTTTGGTTGCTGTTGGCAGATCAATGGGATGGATTTACCCAGGCCAGTCAACTGCAAGAACTGGCTATGACCACTGACTTTTGCCCTCTGAGGAGGACTAGCTGTGCAGGGGCAGGGTGGTGGTACTCTGACATAGTCTGTAGTTGCCCCCTGGGTGCACTGGCCCCAGGGTTTCCCCAGTGGTGCAGGCCAAGCTCAATCCCCACCTGTGTTTGCCCTGGGCACCCTGCCTGAGCTATAAAGCAATCTGAAATGGCTGTTAGTTGTGCTGGGCTTGGAGATGCCAGGCAAAGCCAAGCTGTGAATCTAAGCTGGCTGCTGCTAGTGCTGGGCCTGGGGCTCACTGAGGCCAGCTGTTGCTTGTATGGTGTGATTTAGGAAGTTGTGAAGTGTGAGCCAAGATCAGTCATTCATGGGGAAAAGCAGCTTTGGTGGACCTGTAAATTGGGTTTTTGTCTACCTCACGTGGGTGAAGGACCAGCCTATTCTACATCTGCACCCTTCCTATCACTCTGATGGATGTGATGTCTTTAATTCCATACTTGTCAGACTTCCATTCAACTAGATTTCCTATGGGTCTGAGTGATGATTGTTCTGTATTTTAGTTGTAATTTTGATGTGGTTGTGCAAAGAGGTGAGCCATGCCTCCTTATGTCACTGTCTTGACTGGAAGTCTTTAGCTATATTTTAAATCAGAAAGCATCTTGTTGAATAGTTCATGAACCAATTTTATAACTTAACCTGTAAAGCATCTAAGTTAAGAAGATGATTAATCAGACATTACATGCTTAATAAAATCTTCATTAACCTCACTGAATTTAAAGTCTCCTTCAGCAAGTACAGTCTTTGGCACAGAGGAGGATGAAATAAAATAGTGAATTTTCAATATGAGCCTGCAGTTCACAGGAATAACTGACCTGACCCAAGAAACAAAACTTACTGCAGCTAACAAGTAATCTCAGTCAAGAATCAGGACAAGAATAACAGAGGTGAGAAGGTAAAATACAAAAAGTCATTTGGGCTATCTAAAGAACAAGATTCTTTTTGAGGAAAATATTCTATTAAGATACTATAAAATAAATTCATGAATTTAACAGCTGTACTTTTCTTCTCAAAGATTCCACGGAGAATTTGTCAGTATGCATTATATTTAACAGCCTGAAGTTTAATTAAACACAGTTATTGAAGGGAAAACTTGTGTTTTTGTTCCTTTCAATGAAACAGAAAAATAAGTACTTGACTGGGCACCTTCAGTGTCTTCCACAAACTGAGTTGGGAACATCTTTTCTTTTATAGTCTTGGGCTCTACTCACATCAGTCTCTGCCTTTGAGGAGAAAAAAATGCCTGGTGGGAAAATATGATAGGGTATGTGGTAGCCTACAGCCTCACCTCCACTTTACGCCACAGTTACCCTCCATGTTGCTGAAGCTGCAGTCAGGCCAGAAACCCACAGTGTACAGGAAAGGTAGATACAGTTCATTTTTTATTCCCCCTTCAATAAAAACAGCATAAATATCAAGGCCACCATATTAAAATTTCCCAGCTCAGGCAGAACTAAAGCCTATGGGTGAGATGGCTCCATGTTTCCAAGAACTGACAGGAAGAAAAGTCCAGCAGATCAAGATTAGCAGAGCTGTCCAGTTTCCAGACCCCATTCAGCACCATCTCTGGCCCTCGTCTCCATCCCTATCTCTATGTTTTATTTTTATTTTTAAAAGATTTTATTTATTGGTTTTTAGAGAGAGGGGAAGAGAAAGAGACACAGAGGGAGAGCAACATTGTTGTGTGAGGGAGAATCAGTTGCCTTTCACTTGCCCTCAGCCCAGTCATGTGCCCTGACTGGAATTGAACTGGTGACCATTCAGTTCACAGGATGGCGCTCAATCCACTGAACCACACCAGCCAGGGACCTATCTCTATGTTTTGAATACTAATCAGCTTGACCTTTAACATGCCTTCAGAAATGCTGACAGCTCTTGCCAACTACTTCAGAACACTTCAACACCTTCCTGTACAACCTGACCTTAGAAAATCCTAATAGATGTGGCTTTCTCTCATCCTCAACCTCTGAACATCCAGGACAGGAACCTAGAACCCTGTTTGGTACAAGTACATTCTCTGATGAACCTGGTGAGATTTAAGGCTGTTCATTTTTTTTCTAAGGACAAATTAATTTATTTATATTTTAAAATTTATTTTCCAAGTAGGACTGCTTGGTTATAAAAATATCCGTGATGTGATACTCTTGTTCCCCAGTGACTACCAGCATAATTAGTTATTAAAAGATGAAGTGAAACAACACACTCATGGAAACAAGGTCAATGTTTAAAGGCCAATATAGCCAAGGTCACCAGTCATCAACACATGTTCTCTAGTGAAAATATTAATACTACTATAAGGGGAAAACAGTCAGCTATTAACACAGCACAGTCTAGTGCCCAGAAGGTGTTACTACAATATTCTTTTTTGTTTAAAATAAAGTACTTGAGAGACCTAAGAAAATGTCCTTAAATTCATTGTCACATAAGAATATCCAGTGGCTTAATATGATTTAATATGTCAATGTATCCACAAATCTTTCTCTTGAAGTCATTTAAAAAACCCTGACATTTATGTAAAGAACGTGACAGTTTCTGGTTGGACACTATATCTTTTTACTCTGGAGATTTAAATTCTTATTGAAAATAATATCAATCCCCATGGCTAATTTTCCAAAAGCTGCTTTTAAAACCCAGTAAATTTATTCTTAAATAATGCAACTTCTGACCTGCTTAGTATTCAAAACCAAAAACTGAAATTCTGCCACCCTCTTTGCAGTCTATTGATTTGAGAACTACAGCTGCTGAAATTAAACTTTATTGTTAGCATAGAGCTTCCAGCTGAGGAAGCAATTTGAAATTGGTTCCTTTTCTGGCCCAGCTTAATATTAAGTAAATATGTGTCTATAAGTGTCTCTAGCAGATTATTACCTAAAGTGGTGCAGGCAACTTTGCAGGTGCAGCTCCGAGAAACCGGCATCTACTTTGGTGATGAACCTTACCACCCAATGGAAAACATCAGTTTTAAAACTAAATACACAGATAGTCTCCGAGCTCTCAGAGTGATTTCAAGTTAGGCTTTTCTTCACTTAACATACTTTGTTATTTAGTGCTCTAGGGTAAGTGCACCCAGCAATGAAATGGCCACGGTCCCTGTCCCCAAGGAGCACCCTGTCTAGAGAGAAGTCAGAAACACATACTATCATGTCACATAGCAATAAGTAGAGACTTGCACAGCATGCGATGTGGAAGGCTTTCTCACTCATGTAGGGGCTATTTCAGGGGATGGGGAAGGCTCCCTAGAGGAAATCAGTAGAGACTGATAAGAAGGATATCTTTGATTTATTTCTCTAAAATAGCAAGTTCAATTTCTTGGTTCAAGAAATAGCTCTTATTCTCAAAAAATAATAAAATAATGTTCCCCCTGCTGGCATAAACACTAACTGAAGTAGTGGAAATAATAACCCATCATTTTATAGACAGTCTGAAAGACAAGTGAGGAAATGATGAATAGAAGAATAATACAAAGAGCTGTGAATTCTGAATAAGGAGAACAGTTAAAATATTGCCCATTTTGATCTCCAATCTATAAGCAGTGAAATTTTGGAAACTGGAGGAAAGAAACACAATGTCTTTTCATTAATGCCCTATATTTTAAAGAATAATGTTAAAAGAATAAAGAATAAAGTTACCACACCAGCTAACATTCACTCAGCATTTACTATGTGCCAGGCACTATTGTAAATGATATACCTTTATTATTTACTGCATTTCTGCAACAACCCCATAAAGGTTGTACCTCCATATTTCATAGAATCAAGGACATCACTGACTGTGAAACATGCCATTACTTTATATATGTACTGTTAAGAAAGTAAATACAATTAAACTATGATTTGCTTTCCATGTAAGTCACATTTAGGTTTTACAATGTGAAATAAAGTGTCCTTGGGAATCAGTGAAGTTCATAATGCTCTGGCTCTTATTTTACAGAGGACCAAACTAAAGCCAGAGAGGTTAAGGTAACTTTCCCTAGGTTATATTCAGGCAAGAAAAGAAAGTGGAGGAACCAGGGCTTGAACCTGAAATCAGATGCCTGAATCAGGGCTGCTGTCTGCTTGTATGACCTTAAACAACCTATGGTCCTCTGTGCCTCAGTCTCCTCATCTTTTGAGGCAGAATTTTTAGTTTTGAACTAGAATAATATCTAAAGTCCCTTCCAGCTCTCACATCTCAGAATCTTTTTAAAAAAGATTTCATTTATTTATTTTTTAGAGAGAGGGGAAGAGAGGGAGACAGGGAGGGAGAGAAATATCAATGTGTGGTTGCCTCTTGTGCGCCCCCTACTGGGGACCTGGCCCACAACCCAGGCATGTGTCCTGATGGGGACTCAAACCAGCGAGTGACCTTTTGGTTCTCAGACTGGCACTGAATCCACTGAGCCACACCAGCCAGGGCACATTCTCAAACTCTGTATCTTCACAAACAGTCAGGGGTTTGGAATGTAATGAGAAAAAAAAAACTGTGATCACTTACAGCATAATTTTTTGACCATGGAAAGAGAGTGGTCTCTAGGAATGAAATCAGAGTTAGGGGCAGCATAGGACAGTGGAAACTTTTTGGCTTTTGAGCCAGAAAGACATGATTGCTAGTACCAATGCCAGGCCTCTGTTAGCTACATGACCCTGGGAGAGCTTCTTAACCTCTTTGCACTGAAGTTTCGGTATCTAAAAAGTCAGAATATGCCTGTTTCAAAAGGCTGTTGTGAAGATGAACTATTATAGTGAAAGTAAATTTTTTGACATGGAACATTTGCTTCATAAAAACTAGATCTCCATACTCTCAAAAATTAGTCTAAAATAAATATATAGCCTAGACTCTCACACTGGGCTGTATATATTCAGGTATTCTCTTCTTACAAATGTCATAAGGCAATGGTACTGGAGATACACGTTTTAGAATGAAGTAGTTGCAGACAGTTTCTGTTCCACCCACAGTATCCATTTGCCTTCCTATGATAGAGTAACTATTTCCCATTCTCTGTCTATGCACTTTGAATGTAGTCAACTGAACACCTAACTCCACAGTGAGGTGCATGAGACTCAGGTTTGGAAAATTAAATATCCCATCAGATTTGACGAGAAAGGATCCAGAAGGTTTTGCTTTGCAAGTGTTGAAAGGAAGTCTGCGTTCTTTTCTACTGAACTTGAACCTTGAAACTTGAAGCTGCTGGTGGCCATTTACCTAGCAAGGGAGTATAAAAAAATAACACAATGTTGTTGAAAACAGAGTGGAGAGATGGACAAACAGTGTCCTGATGGCACCACTTTGGTCCCTGGATCCAGCCACACTGAAGCTGTGTATGCCCCTGTCTTACTTCAGGCTGCTGTAACAAAGTACCATAGACTGAGTAGCTTACACAAAACAGAAATGTATTTGTCCCATTCGGGAGGCTGGAAGTCTGAGATCAAAGGGGCAGCACACTCAGGTCCTGGTTAGGATCCTCCTCTCTGTTGCAGGTTGCTCATTCTATCTTCACATTAGTGAAAAACAGCTCTCTGGGGTCTGTTTTGTAAGGGCCCTAATCCCATTCATAAGGGCTCCACCCTCCTGACCTAATTACCTCCCAAAGGCCCTGCCTCCTAATGCTATCACATTGGAGGCTAGGATTTCAACATGTAAATCTGGGGTCGGTGGGGTGGGGAGGGGACAGGGTGGGGGACCCCAATATTTTGTCCACTAGAACCCCTGCACACTACAAGTTCCTTTCCTTTTTGTGAACTAATAAATTCCTTTCCTGCGTAAGCTTATTTGGGTTAGGTCGTCTGTTACTTGTGACCCCAGAATATCCTCAATAACTCCAAATAAGATAATGTTATTACATTGCTTAAAGGATTTTGCCTATTTGGAAGAGAAACTGCTACAAATTTTCTCACCTAATTCTCCTATTGGGACTTGATAGAACGGAAAACTACCACTACTATTTTGCATGCTACCTCATTTGCAAACACCAATAACAGGAAGCCAGGCACAGAAGAGCCACAGCATCTCCCTGAGTTCCGAAGAGTAGACAACCTCTACCTACATTGCTCCTATAGTCACTGCTTCTTTGTCTCTCTAGGCAAGATCATTTAGTAATCTAAGACCGTATTCAAAAGGCTGCCCTCAGACTTTTTTCCTAAAACTTTTAGTAAGACTGGCAAAACCTAATTTATAAAATGAGCTGGTATCAGTTCCACTTTCTCTTATCCTTTTAAAAGAGCTGGTGAAAGGAGCAACACAAATGAAATGCAGGCTGTAGGAGAAGGAAGAGGGGCCATGGCACCTGTTAACCAGGGGCCATGGCACCCGGTTAAATTCAGATCAGAAAAGGAACCCTAGGGTGGGAAAAGTTGTTTGTATAGAACACGGTTTACATAGACTTGGAATTAGTCCTTTCAAATCAGGACTCTCATTGAGTACTGCTCTAAATCCCATATGCAATTTAGATAAAATCCAAATGCATTTCCAATCTACATCCCTTAGCCTGGAACTTGAGGCTGTCCATATGATGACCACAAACTAATTCTCTAGGTCCACTTCTCCATCCTTTCTCATACTAATCAACTATTTTAGCCAAACACAGGCACTCCTGTCTCTTGAACGCATCCACTGTCTCCATTGCTGTGACTTTCTTTGATCTTGCCTTTTCCCCACCTAAAGATGCCTCTTAAATACCCTTCATTTTCTACTTCTGTAAATTCCATAGGGACCAAATCAATTTTCTCTCCTGAGCCAAAAGGGATTTTTCCTGCCTCTCAATGCTTAGAACATCCATCTCTCTCTCTCTCTCGCTCTCTCTCGCTCTCTCATTTGCCCTGCACTTATAGACTCCCTTGCACTATTAGCTGTCATTTTGTTTGTGCATTTCATTTCTCCAACTAGATTGTTCAATGCTTGAGGTCAAGCATGATTGTACCTTATGTTTCATAATAAACCCTGTAGGAACTGGCATCGTGATTTGTAGAGTAACTGTTCAAAAATAACTCATAGATTGAAGATTGAGGCTGAGTCAAATGCTTCTGTATACATGTTTTTGCTCACAATTTTTCTTGAGAATGCAGTTAGTAACTGGGTGTCAGTTCTGAAAAAGGCAGAAATGTGGATGTCTGAATAAAAATGACACATAGATAAATGTTAAATGGGAGAGATGCGGGGAGAGACCAGATCCGCAGAGCTAACATGAAACACATTTGGTATCTGTACAGCAGCTTCATTCCCAAGACTTCCACAGACGGCACCTACACAAACCTCACCTGCAGGAAGTGATCCCAGTATATACATGTAACAAATTATTTGTCGAAGTTCCCTATCCTCTTAATGATACTGAAGCATCTCCTTGTAGCTGGAAAGTGATAAATCCTGAGAGGAGAATAATTGTTCAATATGCACATAAGAAAGTCTGAAACAAGCACTAGGGAAACTGAACCTAGAATTTCAGGCACAAACACTGCATGGAGGGTAGAAAGAGAGGGGCTTAGGACATGGCTGTGTGACTGAGGTAGTTTATTCAACGCTTTAGAGGTTTGGGTTCCTCATCTGTCAAATGGCTGTAAGATGATTCTGACAGAGACTGCCACTAGCCTAGCTGATATACACTATCCACCTCTTCTTTACTAGTAGAAATTCTGTATTATTAGGGGCAGAATATGATCAGCTAATAGTATATTTCTGATGATTTCTTACAGATAGGGGTGAGATTATACTTCAGAAATCACTGAATGGGGCTTTTTGATAATCTCTTTAAAGCAAACTAACTCAGCTAGGAGCTGTGCTGTTCTGCATTTCAGCTTCCTTTCTTATTCCTCCCACCTGGAATGTGGATGTGATGGTTGGAACTATAGTGGCCATTTTGTAACCACGAGACTATCATGAGCCTGGAAGCCATTCACTAAGTCTGATGAACAGAGATGAAAGAATCCTGGGTCTCTGATGGTCATGGTGCTAGATCAGAACTATCTTTGGAGAATTTTAAAGATTTAAAAAATTTTTTTAATACTTTATTTATTTATTTTTAGACTGAGGAGAAAGGAGGGAGCAATAGAGGGAGAGAAACATCAATGTGTGGTTACTTCTTGTGTGCTGCCCACTGGGGACCTGGCCTGCAACCCAGGCATGTGTTCTGACTGGGAATCGAACCAGTGACCCTTCAGTTCACAGGCCAGTACTCAATCCACTGAGCCAGACCAGCCAGGGCCAATTTTGATTCAAAAGTGTGGGGGGGGGGTGGTTTGCCTACAAAAATATTTTTAAGTATTTTTTACGTCATGTCACATACCTATCATGAGTGATTGCAAACTGTCCTCTTCTACCTATCATCTGCCCCTCTGTTCTGATCAGACTGGACTCACTATTTCCTGACTCTGTACATTTTTTCATGTAACTTTCCATACACAGAAAGTCCTTGCCTGACTCTGCCTACCCAGTGCCTATTCATTCTTCAAGCTCATCTGATTTCCTGAGTTCACAGTAATCACTCTCCATCAGTGCTGCTCACAGATTCTTCCATCCTTGAGCTCCTCTATTAATGAACTACATCAAACTATTCCATATTGAATAATTCCCTTTGTATATTGCTTTTAGTTGTTTAGTATGTGGAATTCTTATCCTCCGCATTAAACTGTTACTTCCTCGAGAAAAGAAGCAACATTCTGTAAGGAATGTCCAGATGAGATCAATGAACGTGAGACACAAAGATATCTTTTTGTTGCTGTACAAGTCAGGGTTGCTTCTCTCGTCTCCCAGTCTCTCATACTGTCTAGCACAGCACTTGGCACAGAGAAGATGATTAATAAATACATGTTTAATGAAACTGAAAGCTCTGCCTTTGTTTAGGTCATGATACCAGAATGAAAAACATTCAAATGATATCTAAGGTGAACTGGAAACTCAAAGTGCTGGCCCAATGAACTTTATGTATTATCGGGGCAAACAAGTACAATTGAAAAGAGTACATCGCTAGCCAGAAACAAAATGGAAAAACACCAGACCAGTCAAGAACCATTTCTAAGTTCTCTGTTTCCTTTGCTGACCAAATAATTCATTGAATCCAATCAAGAAGTGCTTTAGTTGAATGCCAGTGGACTTCTTTCCACCTGGTGAAGGCGAAGGCTGAGCTTGCCATCGCAGAAGTTTATACATGCATATTTTAAATTCTGTCTTAGAACATCTAATTTTTCCTGTCAGAACAATTATTTCCACCATTCTCTCATTTGGAGGAGGTATTTTTATGCTAAATCAGAGATTAAATATAACATTTCACTGAATTTTCAGTTTTTCATTTCCCTTACAGCTTTGAAACAAAAATTACTTTTATTAAAATATGAGTTGAGAGTCAAAACAAAATGTGGTGGCATAGTTTGAAGTTCAAGTGTGCTTTTTAAAAAAAGAGTCAGAATGCGGACTTCCGGCCAAGATGGAGGCATAGGTAGACGCACTGTGCCTCCTCGTACAACCAAGATAGGGACAACAAAGATATAGAAACAAAATAACAACCAGAACTGACAGAAAATTGAAGTTTATGGAAGTCGGACAACCAA
>JAPYXV010000265.1:0-32311 GCA_028533065.1 Trachops cirrhosus
GATCCCCAGTGGGGGGCACGCAAGAGGCAACCTCAAATTGATGCTTCTCTCTCTCTCTTCCTCTCTCCCTTCCCCTCTGTCTGAAAACTAAATAAATAAAATCTTTAAAAAAAAAAGAATGTGAAGAAAGGGAACCCTCATGCACTGTTGGTGGGAATGCAGATTGGTACAGCCACTGTGGAAAGCAGTATGGAGTTACCCCCAGATATTAAAAATGGAACTGACTTATGACCCAGCTATTTCACTTCTGAGTATTTATCCAAAGAAACTCAAAACACTAATTCAAAAGACTACATGCATACCTATGTTCCTTGCAGTGTTCTTTACAATAGCCAAGATTTGGAAGCAACCCAAGTGCCCATCAGGAGATAACTAGGTAAAACAACTATGGCATATTTACACAACTGAATACTACTCAGCTGTAAAAAAAAAAAAAAAAAAAACATGAAAATTCTACCTTCTGCTTGCTAGCTACACCATGGATGGACCTGAAGAATGTTATGCTAAGCGAAATAAGGCAGTTAGAGAAAGACAACTACCATATGATCTCACTTATATGTGGGATCTAATGAACAAAATAAACAAAAGAGAAACAAACTCATAGCTGTCAGAGGAAAGGGGGTAAGGGGTTTGGGCTGAAAAATGTGAAGGGATTGAACCAAAAAAAATGTATGGAAGTTTACAAATTAATTAATAATATTTTTTAACAGTTCTGAAAAACATCTTGGTAGTTCTTAAGTCACCACTCCATCCTAACAACAAGTAAAATGCTGAGCAGACTGGCAAGTCAACAGTTCTTCTTGGACTCATAAGAGATGAGAGGGAGCTCTGACGGGGTAGCTCAGTAGGTTAGAACATGGTCCAGGTATGCCAGGGTTTCAGCCTGGTTAGGTCACAAACAAGAATCAACCAATGAATGCATAGATGAGTGAAAAAACAAATCGATGTCCCCTCACTCTTCCTCCCTTCCTCCTTTCCTCTCTCTCTAAAATCAAAAAAGAAAAAAAGAAAAGAAAAGAGATGGAGTATACAAGGCCAACTGTGGCTTACAAGAGCAGGGACAAGCAGAAACCACTGCAGGACCCAGAGCCAGGATAGGAAATTCATCAATTGGATGAATTGCAGACAACTCAGAGTCATCTCAGAGTAGACAGCCCTGAGAGTAAAAAGCTCCAGGAAACCCAATCGTGGTGGCGGGGGGCACAATATTGTGAGGTTTACCAACAGGAGATTCCCATAATAAGTGTCTGAGAAAATTTCCCTCCGGCTTCTGGCAGGAGGAAGGGAGAAGGAACCATTTTGAAATATGCTAAAGATGCTACTCTTCTTGACAAGACCTGCCCTCAGGGGGAAACTAGTTAACCAGATCCTAATCTACTGGGTTATTATTAGAGTCTAACTGATTTGCGGAAGCAAAATATTCAACTCTGTCTCTAACATCTTTTCCAACCTAAGAGGGGCAGGGAGAAAACCTGAAACACTTGTGAAGTTCACAGTCCAGAGGCATAGGCTCAGTAAAATATTGAGACCTAACCATAGAACCGTAGAATGCTTCCTCTCCCCCAAACCTCACCGCTACATCACTGAATTACCACAGTTCACTATGGTACATTAATTTTGGTTATCAAGAAAAAAATTGCAGAGTGATGGCTCCAAGACAGCAGTACAGGAGACCCTGGAAATCCATCGTCCTACAAAGATCAATGGTAAGACAGCTATCCATAACAGAAACAGCTCTGGGAGAACACATACGCCACTTGAGGAACTTCAGCAGCACATCAGAACAGAAAACTGGACAGTAACCACACAAAAAGAGAAGGAAGACCACTTATGCACCCTCTACCCTATGCATCATCCCCTCCCGCCACTGCTCAGCCCCATATTGCTCAGCACTGAGAGGGAACTCTCCAGCTAACAAGAGTCCCCCTTGCTGAGAAAGAACAGTTGAAAAGACATAGTCAAACAAGAATATAAAAAGGTCTCCTTAATATACAAGAAAATGCTCGGTTCAACTCAGATGCAGCAGCTATCAAAGTGGCCAGCACCGACTATATTTAAATCAATATAATCACCACAAATGTGTCAAAAATTTAAATTACTTATAAAAAGAAACAATGACTTCCACAAAAGCTGTTAGACTTGGTTAGAATGATGGGTTAGCAGAATGAGTAAAACCTCTCCAAGTTTCTGGTGTTTGAATCGACACCAGAGCTATCAATAAAAATAGTGGTAAAGCAGAAAGCATATGCAAAGTTATATTTATTTATGGCTTAAAAGAACTTGTATTTATTTTCTTACAGTTCTGGGGGTCAGAAGTCTAAAATGGATGGGCAGGGCTTTATTCCTTCTGGAGCCTCTAGAGGAGAATCCATTTCTTTGTCTTTTCCATTTTTTAGAGGCCACCTGCATCCTGCTGTGGTCCTTTCATTCTCAGATAAATCTCTCTCTCACCTCTGTCTTCTGTCACATTTTCTCTCCTCCTCTTGCCTCCCACTTTCACTCGTAAGAACCCTTTGTGTTTACTCTGGACTTGCCTAAAGAATCCAAGATGATCTCCCATTTCACGTTCCTTAGAAGTTATGTTTATTGACACATAAAACCAGTAAAAATAACCATGATAAAGAACTACTTAAATTCATGATTAAAAGTAAAGAAAATAAATTGGCTGTCCTACATTAAAAGTGTGTGGATCAGTGATCAGAAAATGTGAGTGGATTAAGTGCTCTCACTCAGAGACAGGTAATTTCATATTGTTAAGCAACCAACACTTAGAAATATAATGTTTATAACCATAAAACAAATGAGTAAGAAATATGTGACTAGGTAGATGAAAATAGGCCTCAGGAATGAGAAATGATGCTGGTCTGGAACATATTGGAAAATGCAATGAGTCAAGAAAATGGAATAACTGGTACACGATCTATAAAAGAGGAGAAAAGGCCGTTTCTTTTTTGTATGATTATTCACCTGGAGAATTCAAGAGAGTGTGGTGAAAAGCACACTAAGTCACTGGACCCACATGAGTTACCTGAGCCGGTGTGCTCACCACCTTCCACACTGCAGAGCGAAGCCTAACGACCATATTTAGAGCACAACTGGCTGCACAGTAGGACTCAGAAAATACCTCTTGAAACCTAAATAAAGCCACTACTTAATGTAGTAAGGGGTGATTCATTATGAAGGTGTAATAATTCTGAACCCAAGTGCACCTCAAATTATGCATATGCCTTCAAATAGAGTAGAAGTGGACAGAACCACCAGGTGACACAGATACCTCCCCACTGGCAGTGAGCATCTTTGCAGGCACCTGTCACAGTGCATGAGAGAACATACTTCGACATGCTTCCTAACTGGGAAGGCTAGAAGGGGAGACAGGCAGGTGAGCCCGCCACAGCCCGGGGCAGGTTTGCAGGACCCATTTCAGCAGGCTCCAGCCAGATTGGGAATTGACTGTGGGCTCAGAGGAGGAGGAGAATGAAGAGCAAAGCCCAGTCTCCCTGACCTCAGATAGCGGGCAAGGAACATCCAAAACCTTGGAACCTACAGGGGATGTGTCAGTTCCTCATCCTCTGTCTTCACCTACAAGAGCTCATGGCCCTCACCGGACCCTTCGCCCCTTCTCAAACCCAGCTTCTTATTTTGACTTTTCTTCCTGCTTTCTTCTTTGTTTCTCTTTTTTCTCTCTTCTTTCATTTCCCTTTTCACCTTCCTATGACTGCTCCACTGGCCTTCATGTGGAAATAAGGTACATGCCAATCAGTAAGCTGATAGTAATAGCAAATGATACAAATAATACATGTTCAGAATAAGGGCTAGATTAAATCAGTTATGGGACATTATTCAGCCATCACAGGTGGGAAGGTCCTTTTTACATGATGGGGAATGAGGGAGGGGTCAGACATCAGAGCAGTAAGCAAATAAATAAGACTATTTCCAGTGTTTGTGAGTGCTAATAGAATATAAAATGGGATGGCAGGCTAGACATTGATTGGCAAAGGAGGGTAGAATAAAGACTACCTGAGACAGGTGTATCTTGCAGGTAGCTGACACTCCATTTGCCTCAAATTCAACTCTTCACATTTCCTGCCCAAGCCTGCTTCTTCTCCATTCCCCACTCTAGCACATGTCACCACCACCTTCTGGTTAAGCCTTTATCTGGGGTCACCTTTGACTTTTTACTCCTCCTTCTCCAGGCCAGGTTAGTTAAACCAGCCTATGGCTTTGGACACGACTTACTTTCCCCTCTGTCTTGCTTATACCACAGCAGCAGCCACCTTCTCACATATGCAGTATTCCAATAGCCTTTGAACTGAGCACCCCACCTTCACCACTCTTGATGATTTCCAATCCGTCATCTGCTATTATACAGAGAATCACATTTGAAAAATTAGAAACCTTAAAATGCTAGTCTTCTAGACCTTCATGTTTAAGCAACTGTTTTTTAGTGTTCAAATTTTGGGGTCACCCAATGGGCAAAGTATAATTGTGAGAGGAGGGACAAAGAAGGATATGGATAGCAGATGGTGGGAGGTGAGTATAAAAGAGGTGATGGAAAAGGTGTGGTTTCCAACATGCTACAGAGAAAAGTTCCGAATGAACTCCTAGGAGATGATGAATCAGAAATAGAAGTTTAATTATATTTGTTAAACTTATAAAAATAACTAGTCAAATGTCTATCCATCCATCCATTCATCCGTCCATCCACTCACCCACCCATTCATCCCTGTAAACATAAGAAGAAGGACAAGGATAAGAAGGAGCAGGAGGAAAGGAGAAAGAGAAGAAAGAGGAGGAGGAGGAAGAAGAGGAGGGGAGGAGGAAGAGGAGAGAAAAAGAGAAGGAGAAAAGATAAAGAGCTAGCATGTGACCTAAATCCTCATATCAAGGACCCATAATATCTTTCATGAGCCCTGGGGAATGGAACCAAGTGGTAAAGAGTAGGAGTGGCACTTGCTGTTCATCATCTTAAGTTCTTCTCTACACTTGACTTTTACTTTGAGACTTCAAAATTTTTATAGCATTACTCTATTAAGAGGTAGAGTATTACAGAAATAATTAACTTACAAAGTACATTCCAGACTTCCAGCCAAGATGGAAGCATAGGTAGAAAAAGATACACATTGCCTCCTCGCACAACCAAAAGAAGGACGATAAGAAATTTAAAAAACAAAAAATGAGCAGAACTGCCAGAAAGTCGAACTGTATGAAAGTCCAACAACCAAGGAGTTAAAGAAGAAACATTCATTCAGAATGGCAGAAGGGTTGGAGACCAGCAGCTGGGGTGGAGAGGTGTGGCAAAGCAGCAGCTGGAGGACTGGGTGGGCAAGGTGGTGGCTGGCGGACCGGGTGGTCCCACATTTGTGTGCAGAGAAACCGGGAGGAACAACTGGGGAGCAGAACATATCATGCAACCCAGGGACCCAGCGTGGGGAAATAAAGCCCCAAAACCTCTGGCTGTAAAAACCTGTGGGTGTTGCAGCTGTGGGAGAAACTCCCAGCCTCACAGGACAGTTTGTTGGAGAGACCCACAGGGTCCTAAAAATGTACACAAGCCCACACACCAGGGAATCAACACCAGAAGGGTCCAATCTGCTTGTGGGTACTGGGGGAAGTGACTGAAAGCTGGCCAACAGCCAAACAAGCCTCATTGTTCCCTCTTGGACCCCTCCCCAACATGCAGCTCCACAACACAGCAAATGGGTTGCCCCACCCTAGTGAATACTGAGGTTTCTGCCCCTTAAATGGAACAGGTATGCCAAGACCAATCTATCTATCTATATCTATATCTATATCTATATCTATATCTATATCTATATCTATATCTATATCTATATCTATATCTATATCATCTATATCTATATCATCTATATCTATAGCTATATCTATATCATCTATATCTATATATCTATATCTATCTATCTATGTATCTGAAGTGAAAGAACAGATCAAAGCTTGAAAAATAGAACTAAATGATGGATAGCTGACTTATCAGATGCGAAGTTCAAAACACTGGTAATCAGGATGCTCACAGAAATGGTTGAGTATGCTCACAGAAATGGTTGAGTATGCTCACAAAATAGAGGAAAAAATGAAGGCTATGCAAAGTGAAATAAAAATATACAGGGAACCAACAGTGAAAGGAAGGAAACCAGGACTCAAATCAATGATTTGGAGAAGGAAGAAAAAAGCTTTCAACCAGAACAGAGTGAAGAAACAAGAATTCAAAAAAAAATGAGGAGAGGCTTAGGAACCTCCGGGACAAATTTAAATGTCCCAACATCCAAATCATAGGGGTGCCAGAAGGAGAAGGGGATGAAGAGACATCCCCTAAGAAATTGAAAACGTATTTGAAAAAATAATGAAGGAGAACTTTCCCAATCTGGCAAAGGAAAATAGACTTCCAGCGATCTCCAAGAGTCCCAGAGAGGTTGGACCCAAGGAAGCACACACCAAGGCACATCATAATTACTTTACCCAAGATTGAACATAAGGGGAGAATCTTAAAAGCAGCAAGAGGAGAGGAGACTGTTACCTGCAAAGGAGTTCCCATAACACTACCAACTGACTTCTCAAAAAGAACCTTGCAGGCAAGAAGGGGCTGGAAAGAAGTATTCAAAGTCATGAAAGGCAAGGACCTACATCGAAGATTACTCTATCGAGCAAAGCTATCATTTGGAATGGGAGGGAGGGCGGATAAAGTGCTTCCCAGATAATGTCAAGTGCAAGGAGTTCATCATCACCTAGTCCTTATTATGTGAAATGTTAAAGGGACTTATCTAAGAAAAAGAAGATGATCAAAAATATGAACAGTAAAATGATAACACACTCACAGCTATCAACAACTGAACCTAAAACAAAAACAGAGACAAACTAAGCAAACAACTAGAACAGGAACAGAATCACAGAAATGGAGATCACATGGAGGGTTATCAGCAGGGAAGGGGAGAGGGGAGAACGGGGGAAGAGGTACAGGGAATAAGAAGCAGAAATGGTAGGTTAAAAATAGACAGGGGGAGGTTAAGAATAGTATAGGAAGTGGAGAAGGCAAAGGACTTATATGTACGACCCATGGAAACAAACTAAGGGGTGGGGGATGCTTGGGGGAGGGGGCGTACAGGGCAGAGGGACATGAAGGGGAGGGAAAAAAATGGGACAACTGTAATAGCATAATCAATAAAACATACTTTTAAAAAAGTGACATTCCTGTGTAATCTCATTCGGTAAGCATAAGCTTGTGAATGGTTCGAAAGCTCCAAATTTTCTTTTATTTGAGCTTAATAAACCATTATCTTTATTCTCAACAAATCAAGATCTTTCTCTGCTTAGTGTTTCTCTACTTAGTGTTTCTCTGCTTATTCCCTGTACCTTTTCCCCCGTTCTCCCCTCTCCCCTTCCCCGCTGATAACCCTCCATGTGATCTCCATTTCTGTGATTCTGTTCCTGTTCTAGTTGTTTGCTTAGTTTGTCTCCGTTTTTGTTTTAGGTTCAGTTGTTGATAGTTGTGAGTGTGTTATCATTTTACTGTTCATATTTTTGATCATCTTCTTTTTCTTAGATAAGTCCCTTTAACATTTCACATACAAAAACACATTTATATAGAGCAGATAGCTTCCCTTGTCAGTATGTGCACACATTTTTGTTGGTTTTTAAAATCCTATTTCAAAGATATTACACATCCAATGTAATAGTCTACTTTGAGACATATTTGGGCTAATTTCCTTTTTTTACTCTTAGAAATATCATTTCACTGTTGAAAATAAATGATTTTTCAGTCAACTTTGTGCACACAGGCAAATATTTATGTGGGATACAATCCTAGATGTAGAACATTGTGTTAAGGAATATGTAACCTTCAAATGTTCAATGGAGATTGATAAGCCATTGTGAACAAAGACTGTTGGAGTCCCACTCTGCCAATGTTGATGAAAGAACCTTATTTAGAAGCCATTGTTACTGGGTTAATTTTTTTCCAGTGTGTATGATAGTATTGAAATTTCATTTTTGGGTTAAGTTGAATTTTTATTGTTGAGCAAGTTAAATATATTTTCTTATTTTAATCATTATTCAGTACAGTTTCTATCCTTTACTCCCATTCCAGCCCACCCACCCATCCCTCGCCTCCTCCCTCCCATTTCCAACCCCCCTAGTTTTTATCCATGTGTCCTTTATATTTGTTCCTGTAAACCCTTCCCTTCTCCCCTGAAATTCCCCTGAAATTCCCTTCCCTCTCCCCTCCCTCACATGTGTAATACAGATACTTACATTTTGTTCTGTGGTTTGTGTATTCATGACTTCTATCCGAGTTTCCTATTGGATTTTTGTCTTTTTATAAAAAATTTCTTGTAATAGCTCTCTGATATTATGGAAATTAAAACTTTCTGTGTCACATTTGTCAAATTCTTACCACTTGTCTCACTCCACACACAATAGAATGTCTATCAAACAGACAGATAATAATCAGTGTTGTTGAGGAGGCAGAGAAATTGGAACCCTCATACACTGCTGAAGGGGCTGTAAAATGGTGCAGCCACTTTGGGAAATCATCTAGTAGTTCCTCAAAAAAGTTAAACATAGGGTTACCATGTAAACCAATAATTCCCTTTAGGTGTATACCCAAGATAAATAAAAACATATGTCCACACAGAAGTTTGAACACAAATGTTCATAGCAGTATTATTCGTAATAGCCAAAATGCAGAAGTGACCCAGATGTCCACCAATTGATGAATGGATAAATGAAATGTGTTATATGCACAGTGGGATAATACTTGGCAATAAAAGCAAATTAAGTAGCAATGCATGCTACAACATGGGTGAACCTTGGAAATATGCCAGCATGGCTGACGCCAGCTGATACCTTCTAGTTGGTGTTTCTGGTGACAGCTTTTGTCAGCTGTAGGGCCCCAGCTTTTTGGCCCAGGCCCCACCGAGGACCTCTCCTCCCTAGGGCCTCTCAGTCCCAGATTCCCTGAGCCTGGATGTTTGGTGCCTCTTCCTGCCTCTAAGATCATTAAATCACATAACAAGGCCCTGACAGAAATGACTGTGGAGGTGCTTTCTGCTCTAGCTGGTTTAGTCTAAGGACCAGAAATTTAGAAGGTCAGGAGGCTTGAAACAAGAGTGAGAAATTCTGCATGGGGGCAGACACTGGTGGCTCTTGGAGAGCCTGTGAACTGAGGCGTGAGGGACCCCTGTCAGAGGTGTTGCTCACTTGAGCAGCATCAGAAAGGCTGGGCTTACCTCACAAAGGAGCCATACGTGTCACCACCTGGCTGGGGAGTATAGTCAGAGGGCAGGGGAAGCCCTGAGCTCCGGTCCCACTGATACGCTGACCAGGTGCAGGCATGAACTAAGTGTGTGTGGGACCCAGAGTGGCCCACAAGTTAGGAGGTGGTCAGAGCTCAAGCCCTCAAGAAAGAGAAAGATTCCACCCATGGGCCAGGCCATCCAGCTCAAAGCTCAGCAAGCAGGGAACTGGTGAAGAGCTTGGTTCTGAGGTGGGTCTGGGTGTAGCTGTGCTGAGTGGAGATGATAGTAATGCCAGGGTAGCCTCCAAGGGTGCCCCAGGCCACTTACTTCAGAGATCTCAGAGCAGAAAGACTCACAGGCCAAAGTTTGCTGCTCAAATCACATGTGTATCAAATCAGTGTATGTCACCGACCGAGAAGCAAGGTGATGAGAAGGAGTATGTTAATACACTTAAGATATGGGGCAAGTGGGGGCAAAGGCGGACCCTGGGTGGGCCATGTTCTCTGCTGCATCAGCCTCCTGCTGATAAAGGCTATGAGGCCCATAGTAGAGGTTTGAGCAAAGTGGGACAGGTCAGTAACACACATAGGTGGGTCTGCCTTGCCCTTGCAGAGCTGGGGATGCTGTGCAGTCCCCTGCACAGGCTCATATGTGGTTTAGGTTTTCTGGGGAGAGGACACATGGGGCCAGAATGGCATCACTCAGTGAGTGGCCAAATGAAGACTTTCTGGGTATTACGTTTTGCATCTATCTCATATATTGGATACCTGATGAACATCAGAGTCACCTTCTATGTTCGACTTAGGCATGCGATACTTCCCATTTCTCTCTGATGAACACAACTGGATTCTGCCTGTTAGGCTGCTTAGTCATCGTCTACACATAGCACATCTTAACCGTTTTGCCTGTCTCACAAGCCACATCCTTTTTATTTTATATGGTAGAGCCAATCTCCTCAAAAGCAAATGCATGTGACAAGCGGTGATGTGTACACACATGTGCGTCACGTTGAATGAGTCTGAAGGTTCATGTCAGGGCAAAGAGTGAAGTCAAGCTCTCACTCTGTCAAGTGGCAGAGGCATTGGCTTGACTTCTTTGTGAGTCACATTTTCCTCAGGATAAAAGGCCCCACAGGAATGACAATGTTTAAATGGAATAAAACATGTACAGTCCTTATTAGAGGGTCTGGTAAGACTCACTGGCACTCAATAGATAGATCCCAGGGTGATTACTAATGAGCCTGACTAGAAAGAGGGGGAGATCCAGGCCACTGTTTTGAGGCCTGTACAAAGACTTTCATATGCACTCCAGGAAAGGAAACAAATGAGGAATTTTGAGACCTGTGTTTTCCCTGCAGCAGTGTATCTGCTGCAGGTCCTCGTGTCCATTGTACACACAGACTTGATACAGATAGGCCCCTTCACTGGATACACGGGGACCTTGCAGAAAAGGCAACAGGGGTCATCTGGCAGGGAAGAAAGGGGTGTGCGTGTGTGAGTGCAAGCATACATGCATTCTCTCAAGTGTGAGTGCACAGAGATATGCATCCTTCCAGAAAGATAACAGCCAAGATGGGAAAATGGACTGAATTGTAACTGCAGATTTCTCACGTGGCTTCTCTTTGGGAAAAGAAAGACAGTGTTTACAGAGATTCTCTTCTTTTCACCCACAGTAGTGCTAAGAGAAGTTGGGGAACAGAGGCATCAGGGCTAGCCCAGTCTGCCCATCTCCCCAGCCCTGGAAGGACAGTGGGAAGTCAGCCTGTGCTCCCTTGGCTGAGGTGCCATGGCCAGATTCTGCCCAAGCCTACTGCTCCTTGTGGCCACTATGGTCCTAGTGTCCAGAGGTATCCACGCCTGGGGCTCATCAAAGGTGGTAAGGAAATTCGAAGATATCCCGGAAACCTACGTCTATGTGCAGCAGGCACTGTGGTTCGCCATGAAAGAATATAACAAGGCCAGCAAAGACAAGTATACATTCAAGGTGGTGCAGGTTCTGAAGTCCCAGGAGCAGGTTGGTGGACATTTGCTCCTCACTTCTCTGCATGTCTGTGGTTGTGATGTGGTCATCATCCACGGGTGGCTACTGAGACCAGGGAGTAGAGAGCAACTGAGGGATGTCTTTAGCTAAATATATGAAGTTAATTGTTTAATCCTTTATTATTCTGGGATGAGATAGAAAATATCCATTAAAATAACTTAAAACTGATTATAGTCACATCTTAGGTAAGAGCCCAGAAGGGCTCTTAAAGAGACCAAGTTTGGAAAACTTTGGGCTAATATCATCAAAAGGAATGATGACAAGGATAAATTATTATACAGTGAACAAGCAAAGAAACTGCAAGTCCAGCTTTCACTGATAAAGAGAACCAGAGCAGAGAATGGAAGGCTTTTCTTTGCAAAAGAATGCCTACTGATAGACGTAAAAGAATATGTAACTAGAAAATCAACTTTTGCAACCACCATTGTAATAACTAATTCAGGCAAAGGTCATCAATAACTCCCACAACCATTGGGTGTGAGAATACTGGAGAACAAATTTCTGCAGGGATTACTTAATTAATTACAATGGGGAAGAGATGCACTTTCTGGTGAATGCCTCACTCGGCAAATATGTGCACCAATACTGGGACAAAGCGACACCATGTGCCCCTGATGTGATAGTACTGAAAGGACACAACATCATCTGCTTATGTTATTCTTGCACAAAAAGCATACCTAAATGCAGTCATGAGGAACAATTCAACAAATCCATAAGATCACCTAAAGATATCAGTGTCACAAAAGACAAAAAGATATCGGTGTCACAAAAGAGAAAAAGCAAGGGAAACTGTTCTCGATCAAGAGAGACTTAAGAAACATGACAATAAATGTAATGTGTGGTGGTATATTATCTCTTGGATTAAAAAAATTATAAGGAATATTATTAGGACAACTAGAGGTATTTGAATATGGACTATATCGTAGAAAAGAGCATTGGGCCAATGTAGTATTTCTTGAGAAAGATGATTGTACTGTGTTTATGTAGGAGGGGATCAAGACAGGGCTGGTGGTTGGTTGATGGCTGTTGAGTATGGTTTAAATCAGTCTGTTTTTAAACTTTGAAAACATCCCTCAAATATAAAGCAGTGGTTCTCAGTTCAGTATGGGTTTTGCTTGTCAGGGGAGTTTGGCAATACATGGAGACATTTTTGGTCATCAAAACTGAAGGATGACCTATTCACATCTATTGAGTGGAGGCCAGGGATACTACTAAACACCTTACAGTGTCTAAACACCCTACAGGGACCCCTGTCCCTCACTCCCTCCAGAGTGATCCAGCCCCAAATGTCAGTGGTACTGAAGTTGCGAAACTTGATAACCAGTCAAAATAAAGTTCTAGGAATACCCATGTTTAAAAAATGAAAGCAAACACTCTATTTCTTGCATTTCTAATCTGACTCATCATTACTGAGGGCAGTTTGCTCTGTCCTTTCATACATATTCTATACATTTACTGCTCTAGTCTTCTACTTTTTAATGTGGCCAGAACAGGAGTTTTATTCGGTGGTTCCTAATGAAAACTTAAAGGTAGTCATGAAATCACACTTAAAATTCTGCCTACTACACCCACTTGTTCAATGCCCAGGCAATTTATCTAGAATTTCTAAAATGTTTGCTATACTTTATGAATTATCTCTTATTCTCCTGGGGTCAGTTATTGTGTCTAACATGGTCATTCTCTTTCATGTGTTCTCTCCCCCAAATCCCATCAAACTTTTCTTCTTGTTCATGTTTTAATAATAAAAGTCTACATTTACCACTGTGTGGCTCCATGTCCCCATGAGGCACTCCTGAATAGAGGGAAATGGTGGATGCTGCACAGATGAGGAAGATTCCCTGGAAGTCAGTAATTTTGAAGGGTGTATCACATGGAATAAGGTGTGTGTTGCTAACATTGCCAAAGCATAGAAGGCTTTGGAGAGAAGCAAGACACTCAGAAGCATATTTCAGTTCTGGGATGTGTTTTCTATCGACTAGGCATGAAGATACTATTACCTCTGCTGTTTACTTCCCAAGCTTCAATAAAGTTCTTTGGAGAATCGTTTTCTCGATTTACCGTAGGACAGTTTGTCATTACTTTAAAATTAAATACCATAATGAGAGAGAGGGTGGGATGAGAGAGAGAGAGAGAGAGAGAGAGAGAGAGAGAGAGAGAGATATCAAAGTAAGAACCTTCTCCCCCAATTACTCCAAAACTAACTTCTGACAAGGAAACTGTAGGAGAGAGTGTCATTGACCCTAAGTAGACATGTTTATCAGAGTTGACTATTAATACTATGTATTCCTTTATGATATCTAATTTTTAAATTACTCTGACAGGTCACAGATAGTTTGGACTACTTTCTTGAAGTCAAAATTGCCCGAACAATGTGCAAGAAATTTTCAGGAGAAAATGAAAACTGTCTATTAGCACAAGATCCAAAAATGCAAAAGGTATGTGGCCGAGACAGGGGGAAGTGATGGTCATGGTTAGGTTTGTGTCCCAGATGGATAAAACTGATACAAGCAACCCAGCTTTGATTTTAAAGTTTCCTCTTTAAACCATGTTCTGATCGTATTCAGAACTGAGGATGGCCAGGTTCTAGACATAGAACACCTTTTTTATTATATTTTGCTGATACCACCTCCCGTCACCACTGACAACACACACACACACACACACACACACACACACACACACACACACACACATTTAGTGGCTTTAAGCAACGTTCCACAATCTGGGCTGGGTTCTGTTCCCTGTGTTGTGTGCTGGGGTAGGAATGCTCCATATGGCTGCTCTACTTACATGTCTGGGACAGCTGAAATAATTGGGGGCTGGCTGCCATCTTTCTGACTCTGCTCAGGGAATCTTCGTGGGGCAAACTTGCATGGTGACCAGTTATCCTAGTTTGTCCGGAACTAAATGGTTTCCTAGGATGTGGAACTTTCAGTGCTAAAACCAAAACCAGTGAAGATCTGAGAAAGCTGGTGTGAATTTGGGCTTCCTACAACATGTTGGTCCCAAGGAAGCAGAAGCTGCCACCAGTCCTCCTCTGGTCTTGTCTTGAAAGTCCCAGAATGTCCCTTTTACCACATTATTCTGGTAAAATTAAGTCACAAGTTCAGCTCAGATTCAAGAAAAGAGCATAGAATCCCCTCTCCATGGGCAGAGCAGGATGTACATACTAACAGGAAAGGAACTGATGGCAAGCATCTTGATGGTCATCTGCTGGGGGGTGCTTACCCAGTAGAAAGCATGGCCTGACCAACTTTATATATAGGCTTGTGATTGCTTCGCAGCCGGTGATACTAGAAGGAACTTTCCTTGGCTGGTTCCAATAGTGCAGCTGCTGTATGGAAGGCCTTGAAGTTTTGGACAGTTCCAAGATGCCTAGGCTAATGGCCCCACATAAATGAAGTTGCTCACTATAGTCTTATATGTTCATCCTCTGCTTCTTTATACCACAGATGAGAAACAAGCTGGGTTTGGGTGTTGCCAGGTCTCATGCCCAGATGGGCACTGTCACAAATGGGCCAGTTCATCTCTCAGCCTCAGTGAGAAAATTCCTTACTCTCATCATATTGAATTAAGAGGGACATTTTGGATTTAAATATAAACTTTTTAAGTATGCATAAATATTTTCTAAAAGTATATACTCATAAAAGTAAGTGCTAAAGGTGATGGCATGCTCCTCTGTGCACCTTGAGGACCTCCTAATTCTATTCCCTCCCTAGGAGTAACCACCAGGATCATTTGTGTGGATATCTAAAAAATAATCTTACTATTAGTTTGTATAAACTGATATGGTCTTTCTTCTTTTTTTTTTTTTCTTAACAACTGCTGAGGCTACTGTGTATTTTGATGTAACTTCCTTGTGTATCTTTTCATATTTGTCTTGGTGATATTTTCATAGAAGTTGATTTCCAATTTGCCATTTCCATAAATAAAGTGGCAGATATCTATCTATCTATCTATCTATCTATCTATCATCTATCTATCTATCTATCTTCTATCTTTCTGTGCTTTGTGTATATTCCACCTATTTACTATATACCTAAAGGTGGCACCAGACATGGGTAAGCATAAATAATGTCAGATCAGCAATTGCAAACAATTGCCTGACATGCTCAAATAAAAAATATCTTCACATTTGAATAAATAGTAGGCACCACAGCAGGACACCAAAATGCAAGTGGATGGCTCCATCCAGAGAACGGACACATTATAAATTATTATAAATTATTTTCAATTAACTAACATTTCAAATATTCTCGTAGGTACTAAGAATGTTGTATCAAATATGCAAGTGCCTCCCACACAGATTTTATAGTTTGTTATTATTTTACTACATTAATTTGAAACATTCATTTTAACAAGTAAAATGCTACACATTCATCCTGCTCCCTCTCTCAAAGAGTACCACTCTCCTAAAATTGGTGAGTGGCGTTCTTAGCCTTTAAAAAAATTTTATCTATATAGGGTTTTGTGTGTTTTTCGAAATTAACATAAATTTTGGAACTTTCTCATGTTTTGTTTTTCCACTCAACAATATGTTTTGAGATTTATTCATGTCTTGGTATAATCTCCTATTATTTATCTATGCCAAATGTCTTCTTGGGTCAGTGTGTGTGTGTGTGTATTCAAATTTTTTTATTACTGTACATTAAGCTCTTATATGAGTATATTACATTGCACTTAACCATTTTCCTACTTTGAACATCTTTGGTTGCTTTGTTTTATTTTATCTCCTCTATTTCTTTTTTCTTGAATTTATCGGGGTGACATTGGTTAATAAAACCATACAGGTTCCAAGTGTATGACTCTGTAACCCTCGTAACCATCTGCATACTGCACCATACGCTCATCACTCACAGTCAAGTCTCTTTCTGTCACCACCATTTATCTCCCCTTTGTCCTTTTCCCCCTCTGCCCAATGCCCTTTTCCTCTGGCAATCACCACATTGTTGTCTGTGGCTGCTTTGTTTTTCTTTTGTTTTCTTTTTAAATGTATAAATATTTAATTTTTTATTGTTATTCAATTACAGTTGTCCCACATTTTTTCCCATTGCTCTCCCCTGCCCTACAGCCCGGCCATGCTCCCAGCCTGGATGATTTTCTTTCTTAATCCTGTTACCATTTTCCCCCAGTCCCCTAAGCCCTCTGACAGCTGTCAGTGTGTTCTCTGTATCTAGGAGTCTATTTCTATTTTGTTTCTTAGTATATTTTTTCCATTGGATTCCACATATAAGTGAAATCATATGGTATTTGCTTTTCTCTGACATTTGGAGGCTTTAAATTTTTCACTCTTATGATTATGATAGCCATTCTGATGAGTATGAAGTGGTATCTCATTGTGGTTTTCGTTTGCATCTCTCTGATGGCTAGTGATGCTGAGTATGCGTTCATATGTCTCTCAACCCTCTGTATGTCCTCCTTGGAGAAGTGTCTGTTCATAACCAATGATAACTCGGACAAGGGTTTCATCCCCAAGATATATAAAGAACTCCCATGACTCCACTCTAGGAAGGCACACAATCCAAATAATAAAGGGGCAAAGGACATGGACAGACACTTCTCCAAGGAGGACATACAGAGGGCCCAGAGACATATGAAAATATGCTCAGCATCACTAGCCATCAGAGAGATGCAAATTAAAACCACGATGAGATACCGCTTCACACTGGTCAGAATGGCCATCATAAACAAATCAACAAACAACCAGTGCTGGCGAGGTTGTGGAGAAAAGGGAACCCTACTACACTGTTGGTGGGAATGCAGACTGGAGTAGTCACTGTGGAGAACAGAATGGAATTTCTTCAGAAAACTAAAAATGGAACTGCCTTGTGACACAGCAATTCCAGTGCTGGGATTATATCCTAAGAGCCCCGAAACACCAATTCTAAAGAACCTATGCACCCCAATGTTCATAGCAGCACAATTTACAATAGCCAAGTGCTGGATGCAACTTAGGTGCCCATCAGTAAATGAGTGGACCAAAAAGCTATGGAACATTTACACAATGGAATACTAAGCAGCGGAGAGAAAGAAGGAGCTCCTACCCTTTGTGACAGCATGGATGGATCTGGGGAGCATTATGCTAAGTGAAATTAGCAAGGCCAAGAAAGACAAATACCATATGATATCACCTATAAGTGGAACCTAATCAACAAAATAAACAGTCAAGCAAAACATAACCAGAGACATTGAAATAAAAAATATACTGACAGTAACCAGAGGTGAGGGGGGGTGGTATAATGGGGCGGGAAGGGGGAAGGGTCATCAAGGTACATATATAAAGTAGTCATGGACAAAGCCAAAGGAGGGTAGGATCGAGGGTGGGAGGTGGGGATGGGTGGGGATAGGTGGGATGGGAGGGAGTGGTGGTGGGAAAATGGAGACAACTGTACTTGAACAACAATGAAACTTTTTTTCACTCTTTTTTTTTTCGTTGTATTTTTTCATTACCATTTATCTCCCTTATATCCCCCTAAACTTTTCACTCTTAAACAACAATGCTGCAGTGAAAGTCGTGGTGCATGCTGACTCCTCCCAGCAATGATGCTGGGAGTAGGACTGCCACATGGTGGAGCACGTGAAACTTCAACTTTTGTGTGGCAGGCCACACGTGACACATGCCTTCGATTTTACTCTCCAAAGTGGTTGAACCAGCATATCTTCCATGAATGGTGTGTGCAATTAATTGTTTCTCTTCAGCCTGGTCAGTGTTTGGTGTTATGAGTCAAAGTTTTCCAGTCTGACGTATGTGAAGTTATCTCCTCATCATTTCACATTGCATCTCTGATTTCCAGTAAGTTTGAGATGCTTTTTATTAGAGGTTATATTTATTTATTTTTAGAGAAAGGGGAAGGGAGGGAGAGAGGGAAACATCAATGTGTGGTTGCCTGTCGTGCGCCCCCTACTGAGGACCTGGCCTGCCACCCAGGCATGTGCCCTGACTGGGAATCGAACCAGTGACCCTTTGGTTTGCAGGCTGGTACTCAATCTACTGAGCCACACCAGCCAGGGCTAGAGATGCTTTAATATTCCTAATGGTCATCCAGGTTTTCACTTCTGGGACTGGCTTTTTAATATCGTTTCCTCTGGAGCAAAGGGCCTCTGTCAGGTGCCATGGCCTTAAGTGGAGGAATGCAGCCAACCTGCTCTAAACCCTTGAGCTCACTCCCCTCATGCCTCCCACTTTCCTGCCTCTTATCCCCCTTGGCCAAACCCAACTGGAAACCAGAGGATGACCATTAGTGTGGTCCATAGAGGTCAGGGTGCAAGGATGCCCATTGACGCACCCCATAAAGGTTTTTTGTCTTTCAAGACATGCTGGGTAGAGACAAGGAGTGTAGACCTGGAGGGACAAATAGAGGAAATCCAGCCTAGAGGCAAGGGTGGAGACAGCAAGATCCATTATAAGTCTATTGGAGTAGATCAAATGAGAGATGATGCTGGTTAGGATGGTGAAGGTGCTGAGTTCTAGATATCTGTGAAAAAGTTGGTTGGAATACGCTGAAGGATTGGCCATGGAGTGTGAGAGGAGGAAAGTCAAGGATGACTTTAAGATTTGTAGGGTTTGGAGGCAGTTTACTCTCTTGGTTTTCTCTTCTGTTCTCATTCTGTATAGTGAGTACTCGTCATTCAGTAGACTTCCATCACCTTGCTCACACTCACTTATCATGTGAGATTCCTCCCCGTCTCTGCTTTTGCGTGGGGCCCTTTCTTGTTTCATAGAGCTCCTAGAGATTTGAGTTTATCTGTTTACTTTAATTACTGGGGTTTAGGAAGGTGGAAAGAGTAAGCATGTAGGCAACTTAAAAATAAATTTTAAAACTTTATATTATTTTAAATAGTTATTAACCTGATTCATTTAATGTAGAAAATATGGAAATTTTCAAAAAACATTAATAGGTTAACACCAACTATAAGTATCCTTATGCAAAGTTTACCACTCTCAATGTATTAATAGCACCGTATATTTTTCTATATTTTATTTTTTTAATGATTTTATTGTTGTTCAATTACAGCTATCTGCATTTTCCCCCCACCTCCCCCTGCCACCCCAGCCAAACCCACCTCCCTCTCTTGTTTCAACCCCCCCCCCTTGGTTTTGTCCATGTGTCCCTTACAGTAGTTCCTGAAAACCCTTCCCCCACTGTCCCCTCCCCACTCCCCTCTGGCTATTGTTAGATTGTTCTTAATTTCAATGTCTCTGGTTCTATTTTGTTTGCTTTTTTCTTTTGCTGATTATGTTCCATTTAAAGGAGAGATCATATGGTATTTGACCCTCACTGCCTGCCTTATTTCACTTAGCATAATGCTCTCCAGTTCCATCCATGCTGTCACAAAGGGTAGGGGCTCCTTCTTTCTCTCTGCTGCTTAGTATTCCATTGTGTAAATGTACCATAGTTTTTTGGTCCACTCATTTACGGAGGGGCACTTAGGTTGCATCCAGCACTTGGCTATTGTAAATTGTGCTGCTATGAACATTGGGGTGCATTGGTTCTTTTGGATTGAGTTTCAGGATTCTTAGGATATAATCCCAGCAGTGGAATTGCCATGTCAAAAGGCAGTTCCATTTTTCATTTTCTGAGGAAATTCCATACTGTTCTCCACAGTGGCTGCACCAGTCTGCATTCTAACCAACAGTGTACTAGGGCTCCCTTTTCTCCACATCTTCTCCAACACTTGTTTGTTGATTTGTTTATGATGGCCATTCTGACCAGTGTGAAGCAGTATCTCATCGTGATTTTAATTTGCATCTCTCTGATGGCTAGTGATGCTGAGCATATTTTCATATGTCTCTGGGCCCTCTGTATGTCCTCCTTGGAGAAGTGTCTGTTCATGTCTTTTGCCCATGTTTTAATTGGGTTGCTTGTCTTCTTGGAGTGGAGTTGTGTGAGTTCTTTATACATTTTGGAGACCAGACCCTTGTCTGAGGTATCATTGGCAAATATGTTTTCTCATATAGTTGGTTCTCTTTTCATTTTAATGCTGTTTTCTTTAGCCATGCAGAAGCTTTTTTAATTTGATAAAGTCCCATTTGTTTATTCTTTCCTTGATGTCCCTTGCTTTAGGGGACATGTCAGTGAAGCTGTTGCTGCGTGGAATGTCTGAGATTTTCCTGCCTGGTACTGGCAAAGGAACAGGTGTATAGACCAATGGGACAGAACAGAGAGCCCAGAAATAAACCTAAATTTCTATGGTCAATTAATATTTGACAAAGGGGGAAGACGTGTAAAATGGAGTAAAAATAGCCTACCCAACAAATGGTGTTGGGAGAGCTGGACAGCTATGTGAAAAAAAAAAAAATGAAACTCGATCGCCAGCTTACACCATACACAAAAATAAATTCAAGGTGGGTAAAAGACTTAAATGTAAGTCTTGACACCATAAAAGTCCTAGAGGGAAAACATCAGCAGGAAAATCTCAGACATTTCTATCTTTTATATTACATTTGTGTTTTTATGTAGCTGGGAATCACGGTGTACACTCTTCCATAGTTTAGAATTTTATTTAAGAATAAACTCCAAGGATTTGCAAAACTCTAAAATTATTCAAAAGCATTATATAGTGAGACTATTTGATTTTATTTAATGTTTCCACCTACTATTTAGGCAGTCCCTGAGAACTGATTAAATTTTTCCAACGTTTAGCTATTGTGAACAGAGTTTTAATGAAGGTTCTCTTTAATTTCTATTTGTTTGTATATCTGATTATTGTTTCCTTGTAGGCTAAGTCCCCACAAGTTGAATTACTCATTCAATATTTTTCTCCTCTTAATGTTTTTTAATATACATTGATAAAATGTTCTCTATGATTGATCTTGATAATGGAGTTTTTAATTCCTCTGCTTCATGATTGTTTCCTATCTACCTTGGCTGATCCAGAAGTTAAGCAATTAGTGATCTCTCTGATAAGCTCACTCTCTCCTCCCCACCACTGCCCATCCCGAATGGCCCTCTGGCCTGGATACCCCTCCAGCCTGGCTGTGGTCCTTCAATGGACTTTCTGGGTTGCTGGTAGCTTGGTCCTATTTTCTCCCTCACACTCACTGATCCCTCAGTCATTGTATTTTATGCAAGTTCAGTTCCACTTAATGCTGTCATTCACATTACCGTTGATATAATGGAGGTGCCCTACTTTGTTTTCATTCTAACTGAATAACATTTTTAGGAGAGAGAGGAGGGGCACAGGTCAACTTATCCCACACCATGAGCCCGAAGCCCTGTGCATTCTGCGGGCCCTGGAAAGAGCACTATGTGTCTCCTCCCAGCTTCCCAACTGCAAGCTTTCTTGGTGGTCTCTGTCCAGGCTTTGATCCTCATCCCCTCCCAAAGGCATGCAGGACCCTGTACTACTCTGGTTCTTGTGTTGCCTCACCTGGAAAGGACCCACTGGGCCTTCCATGCAGCATGGGGGCCTCTGTGTCTGTGGGCTGCAGGGAAACTGGCGTGACTAGATGAGAACCAGAACTGAGAGCAAGGATTTCTAAGGATAGCCAGTTCTTGGGCTATCCTAGAGCAAATAGAGCCACGTCCGTGATGGCTTCAGATCACAGGCAAGTGAATTGGCAGGAGCCCATCCTAGTGAGTGAGGCTGGCTCCTCTACCATCAAATTCCAGGTCAACAGCTCTGAAGTCTTTGGAGGCATGGCTGGCTCAGACCACTTCTTAGTATTCCTGAAGGCAAATCCTCGCATCTTAAAATAGAAACTTTTTTAAAAAGTTTTTTTTCCAATTGTCTTTCTTTCTTTTTTTAAAGTACATTTTATTGATTATACTATTACAGTTGTTCCCATTTCTTTCTCCCGTTTATCTCCCCTCCACCCTGGACCACCCCCCTCCGACCTCCAGTGTTCCCCCCTGCCTCTTAGTTCATGTCCATGGGTTGTACATATAAGTTCTTTAGCCTCTCTATTTCCTCTACTATTCTTAACCTCTCCCCATCTATTTTATGCCTACCAATTATGCTTCTTATTCCCCATACCTTTCCCCGCCCATTCTCCCCCTCCCCCTCCCCATTGATAACCCTCCATGTGATCTTCATTTCTGTGATTCTGTTCCTGTTTTAGTTTTTTGCTTAGTTTTTTTTTTTTAGGTTCAGTTGTTGATAGTTATGAGTTTGTTGCCATTGTATCATTCATAGTTTTTTATCTTATTCAATTTTATTTCTGAAAGCTAATTATCAGTTTTGTCTCTTTTAGATGTTTCTCTGCACTTTTATTGTTGCATCCAAGCCCTGGAAATTTGAACTCACTATGCTGAAGAAACAATGCAAAGATATGTAATTACCTTCTAGTACATTCTGCCACTCTCACTCTCATTCTGAAGAAGCAAAGACACTTGCAAAACATTTAAACAACACAACTGACCCATTGACTTCGTTTTTGTGGGCTCCTTGATTATTCGTGGCCCTTTTTCTTTCTTGTGCATTCTTCAGGGGCTCACGCTGAGATCGTGATGCCTTTTTACAGCACTGGAAAGCCTCTTCTAGTTGGCTAATTCATCTCCTGGCAGGGACAATCTTCTACCAAGAATGGAAGAGAGTGTGAACTTGTTTCCATATTTCACCAAACTGAGCATAGGTTCCTTTTCACTTTCAGCTTTTTGAAGAACTACATGGGGGACCTAGCCCTCCATTGCTTCAGGCTGGTCAGTAGTTTCTGCAAGGTTCTGAGGGTCTGGTTGCCTTGAGAGTGTCCATCCATGGATTTCCTCAGAAACCTTCCTGCCTAGGACTTCTGGAAAGACACACATAGCCTAATGGCTTAGAAACAGTTTTGAACCCCAGATCAACCTGGGAGATAGTGGGTCACTTGGAAATTTGTCTTTCACTTTTGGTTTCAAATTGAGGCAGGAAAAAATGCAAGATGATGTTGCATGGAGACTAGGCTACATTTGTGTGTGCATGTGTGCCGAGCATGCACACAGTAGGATGTATTATCTAATAACCCTACTTTTGGTAACTCAAGCAATTTATTTATGCCTCTCATGGTGTCTGTGGGTCAGGTATCTGGGGGTGGCTTGGCTGGGTGGTTCCAGGTGTCACCTCTCATGAGGTTACACACTCAGACATTGACTGCACTGCCCTCACCTGAAAGTTAATTTGCTTGGAAAAAAAACAATTCCCAGGTGGCTTACATGCATGGCTGCAGGTTGGTATTGGCTGCTGAAAACGAGGGCTCTGTTCTCCTCCACATGGACCTCTCCCAAGGGCTGCTGTTTGCATGGTATGTCTCCTCCACATGGACCCTGGCTTCCTCCAGACAGAGTGACCTGAGAGACCAAGATGGAAGCCACGATGCCCTCTGAGACCTCACTTCAGATGTCACACACCATCCAGTTATTGGCCACCCAGATTAACCCAGGGTCAGTGTGGGAGGGGACTCTACAAGGGCACAAAGACCAGGAGATACGAATCCGTGGAGGTCATCTTGGAGCCTGGCTACCATAATGTGAGTGTGAGCATGAGTGTGTGTGTGTGTGTGTGTGTGTGTGTGTGTGTGTGTGTGTGTGTAAGGATGGACAGAGATGATGAGGGAGGATGATGGAGGTTAACATGACCAGAAAGAGGCCCTTTCTGAAACTTGGATGTGGAAACTATAGCACTGCTATGCAGGTCAAGGTCATCAGAGGAATGTCAACAAAAACTCAGAAGTAAGTTCTTAGATGCGTGAGAGATGGGGAAGCTCTCTAGAGGCCACCTGGCTGACAGGTAAACACTCCCCAAGAATTCTTTTCTGCAGGACTGATGACAAGCACCTGAGCCTCTCTGCCTAAGGGTTTCCTCTCCACCTGTGAGGGGCAGGCTAGAGTACTAGAGAGGTAATGCCCCTGTGAGGAACACTCAGCCAGTGGCTGAGGCTGGAGGATAAACACCTTCATCTTCTGATGCCCCAGCAGATAACACCAAGGTTTGTTCTACCCAGTCTTTGAGAGGTGCCCAGCAAGATGGAGCCCTAGTTGCCCACATTGTGATTCTGCTCACTGTTGCCTGCTGCTTCCCCTTCTACTTCTCCGCTGCCCTTCTGGTGTCTTCTGAGATCACCTCCAAATAGACCACTTGCAACTGAACTTTTGTCTCAATGTCAGCTTCTGGAGGAAACAGCCTCATAGTAGAGCCCAGGTCCACCCTGGGGGCTTGCCTGGGTGAGACCAAGCAGCAGGACGTACTTCATCTGCATTTCCCTTGCCTCAGCCACTGGGGAAGGCATGCCCTGTCCTCCCTCCCTCCCTCCGTGTGCTCATACAGTTCTAGGTACATGGCGGGGGGGAGGAGTTCTCGCCATATTGCTTCTCCCCACCTCAAGGTAGGGATCTCTATGCTGCTACCTGCAGCGCCTGCAGCCAGCTTCTCTCCATCCAACCCTGCTCTTAAGCCCCAAGTGCCATGGGTGCACAGCCTGAACTGCCAGAGCACTTGCTCCCTGGGTTTTTAGCCAGAGCTGGCAGGCCTCACCTGGTCTTATGAGCAGCCCCTCCAAAGAGCTTTGTCCTCTGAGCCCTGATGGTGTGGTTGCACACATGGAGGGACCTGCATCATTCGTACATCCTGGGTTGCTCATTGCAATAGCACCTATTGCAAGCATCTGGGGCACCAGACTTCACTGTCCACATCCAAGGTCAGCAGTGCACGCTGCTTTGGGGTTTAACTTTTCCAGACCACCTGAGCACTTCTGACACATTGAGTCAGGATGAAGAATCAGGACTGAGACCGCTCAGTTGACTACTTTACTTTTAATTTTTTATTTGCTCACAGTTGGTAGTGTTTTATGTGAGATGGAGGGAACTAGAGCATGTGGGCATTTGGGCTGTGAGACAACTCAGTATTGGCTCATTCTCCCAAGGTTTGAAAACTCATTAAAGCCCGTGACCTCTGCCACCCAGGGGATCAGCAGCCCATAAGAAGTTGGGTCTGCAGCCCTTCTCCTTGGATACAGTGCTTCTTAGATGATGCATCAATGACAGAAGCGTTGGCTTTGCCATCATGTCCTTTTTCCCTCTTAGATCATGTGAAAAATTTTGTGGGGGAATGGGAGAGAAAGAGTCAAAAATGCATCTTCCAAGCAGGATGTGTTCCTTTTCCAGACTGGGTGAGCATGGGGTGGGGAGTACAGGGAGAAACCAGAGTTTTAATCCCCTGGCCTGTACCAGGACCCGAGGTGGGCGGTGGGAGCATTAGGAACCAACCTGAAAATTTGGAATGTGTGAAGGTATGCTGAGGAACATGCAAGGCAAGGACCACTGACAGCAAGGTTCATCTCTGTGTGTGTCATCTGCCTCCGCCCCCCTCCCCTCCCTTTGTATCCATGGGAGTGGCTGGGCATCTGCAAAGGCCTGCTGGAATTCTCAACCTCAGTGTTACTTTGTGTTCAGTCCTGTATTCATTGAGCCCCGGGGCTGTGCCTTGACCCTGGAACCCTGGGGAAGCTGAGAAAAATGTCCAAATGTTTCCTTGCAAATGGGGAAGTGGCCACGGAACAGGAGATATGAATGCCGAGCATTCGATTACCGACAGAAGCAGTTATTTTCTTCTGCTGCCCCACTTGATTCTCAGCTGCAGGCCTGGGAATTCATTTCTGGGAAAGTTTGCTCACAAGTCCTGGCTTTCAAGTGGTTCCAGGAAAAGGAGGGGCTACCCTACTGGATTCTGGTGTCAAGGGGTTCATGTTCTGACCAGATCTATCCTCACAGGATGTCCAGGGTTGTGGAGTGTTATCGCTGTGCAGGGCCAATTGCCAGTCCTTCAGGAGGACTCCTTCAGGATCCTCGAGGCAGTTTCCAGCCTCCCTGTGTGGGAAGCTCGGGAAGCAAAGCTCACTTCCATGTGACCTGTGGGCACAGGGCCTTGGAACCACAACAATGCTCAGGATCTGGGGAAACCCATGCTGGAGGAGGCATGATCCCTGACTCTTTCACGGGAGTTGTACCATCTCCAGCAGCATTTTGTTCATAGTACTGCTTTCAGGCATTGCCTATTCCTACTGAGAATGGGAGCTACTTCCCAGGCTGTGGGGGGCCAGCCCTCCCCATGGGCTCTCTTCCTCATTCATTTTCCCTCAGCAGTAAGCTCACATGAACATCCTTGATAAATTCCAGGCCATTTCTATCAAGTGTTGGGGGCCGTCGCCATTTTCATATTCAATGCTTTCAGTGTTGTATATTTCACTTGTCCTGTCACATGTCCATATGAATATTCATTCCTACGTCAACAAAACATTTTTATCCCCTTCTTAAGATTGGTTATTTCTAGGAAATAGATTTAAAAGTAATCAACAAATTGGCTGGTTTTAGTAAATATGTCATTCTAAAACACCACCATAGGATACTAGGTTGTGACACGAAGGATGAAGGGCACAAAAGTGGCCCTGTTCACCATCTCATTATTGAGACAGAAACATGTACTAACCCTGGGTAGTAATTTAAACTTTGGTCTCAAGTGTTTGTCCCCAGACTAAGGTGAGATCTTTGTGTGCTGTGGGGATGGCAGCTGTAGGAATGTGCGCTGTTCAAGTAGTACCCAGATTTAAAAGGCTCACAATGCAATCAAGGCTGGCCTCTGACTGGCAAGGATGGAAGCATCAGGCCATGGGTCTCTGTATTTCTTGCTCTCTCCCCACTAAGCTTATTGTCCATTATATTATAAAATGGTTTATTAAAATTTTCATTTTTAATCTTTCATTTCCCTTAGTACATGAAGAATTTGGCTGTTGCCGTGCTGGAAACAAGAAAAGAGCAAACTGATATGTCAGTTCTTCTTCTGAATAAAGGAGATCCTCTCTCTGGTTGAAATAAGAATGGGGCAATCAGAATCAAGATGTCCCCAGATCTTATCTCAACATGCTGGGGGATGCTGAGGCACAGGATGTGCAAGGACATGAGGCCACTTAGAGGAAAAATGTCAATTGCTGTGGGCCCCGAAGAAGCTGCTTTCAAAACTCACGGGAAGGGGTAGCATTGGATCTCAGTTTCAACTGTGTCTGCATGCAATTAAGTCCAAACTTCTTTATTTTAATCAATTCAAGTTCTGAGTATATATTTAACTTATTTTTTTAAGTTTTTTATTTATTTTTAGAGGGGAAGGGAAGGAGAAAGAGAGGGAGAGAAACATCAATGTGTGGTTGCTTCTCACGTGCCCCACACTGGGGACCTGGCCTGCAACCCAGGCATGTGCCCTGACTAAGAATCGAACTGGTGACCCTTTGGTTCGCAGGCCGGCGCTCAATCCACTGAGCCACACCAGCCAGGGCGATTTAACTTATTTTTATATATATATGCGCGCACACACGCACACACACACACACACACACACACTTTGGGATAACTTGTTACACAAAATAAGTAATTGGGATGGATATCTATATTAATATATCTAGATTATATAATTAAAAAATAATATTCTATTTCTGGCTGAAAATTATTTTTCAATGTGTGGGTTGGAAATTCAGGTGTGCTTTGTTGGGGTCTTTTATGAAGCTGTGGTCAAGGTGTTAGCTGGGGCTGCAGACACCTGACGGCTTGACTGGGGTAGAAGATCCACTTCTAAGAGGCTCACCACTCCCATGGCTCTTGGCTGGAGGGCTCATTTCCTTACCAGTTGTTTCCAGAACACACGCAGGCCTCCCTATAGATCTTCTCCACAGAGCAGCTGGCTAAACTCAAAGCAAGTGATCCCAAAGAGTGAGCAGGGGCCAAAGGAAAGCAGAAAGACCCAGGGCCTTTTATGATCCATTCTCCGAAGTTGTACAGTGTCACTTACACTTTATTTATTATTTAGAAGCCAGTTACTGAGCTTAGCCAACACAAATGGCAAAGATAAGAGAGAGAGAGAGAAATAAAGAAAACTAGACTCCACCTCCTGAGAGGAAGAGTATCAAAGACTTTGTGGACTGATCACTAAAGCCACTCCATATACTATAAAAAGAAAATATATTAAGGTAGTAAAATAAATATTTTACAATGTTTTAGATGTCCATTAAAGTCTATTTGTGAACAATTCAACATGAGAACTAAGAGGAGAACAAGGAAGAACATGGGAAAAAGAAAAAAGTTGAAGAGATAGCAAAGGGGTTGAGATTGAGGAAGAAGTGAAAGAAGAGGAGAGATGAGAAGATACACAGAAAACAAAAGAGACAAAAGATGGAAGAAGCAGAGCAAAGCTCCATGAGACCTTGGAGGTCACGTGACTCCTGTCTTCTGCCAGAACTTTGCCTTCCCTAAAATCAAGTGCTCCCAAGAGGCTGCATTTACTGAGTTGGGACTGCGAGCTGTCTAGCAGGTCTCAGTCCTGTGGGCTGGTTAGTGCTCCTGCCTAAAGCCTGGATTGAGTGTCTCAATGACATAATTTAAATATGGCCCAGGAGCTAGGCTGTAAGTTGGGAAAAGTAAGTGGGCAATGTCGATGCTTACACCTCTCTTTGCATTGAGTAATATGCACGTAGTATGTTGCCAAACATTATGTATGAGGTTTGAACTCTGTGCCAGAGAAGAGGTCTACATAAAAAACTAGGGGCTCAGTGAGTGTGGCTGAGCCACACTCCACTAAGAATCTTGGCTGGCAAGTGCTTGGGAAACAGAAATGCAGCTCTGATGGAAGTCCTGCACTTCAGTCTTCACTTGGCTCTCTCAGCTTCTGGCCTTGAGCAGACCGGAAGTGCTTACAGGCCTGTGAGATGCAAACAATCACTTAAAAGGCCAATGCATAAATTTTCATTTGCTGTCATTTATCTGGGGTTCCAGCAAAGGTGGAAAAAGTATCATAATTTGGGATTGTTTTTATAATAACTTGGGGTTGTTTTATGATAAATGTGTTGTTTTTATCTTAATTTGGGGTTGGTTTTTTATCACAAATGGGTTGTTTATGGCACAATATAAATTTTGGAAATAGTTCATATCTATCTGTGCAATGTACTATAGTTTGTTTAACAAGGATTGCATTGAATCTACAAATTGTTTTGTGTAGTACGGACATTTTGATGATGTTTATTCTTCCAATCTATGTTTGTGTCCTTCACTTGTTAGTCTAGTCACTCTGAGCTGAGCAATCCGGCTTAAGCCCCACAGGTGGGCCAGAATTCCTCCTGGAGTTGGGGGCTATTGTTTCCTCTCAGGTGGCTATTGCTGAGAGTGGATTGGACTGCCTGAGCAGGATGGCTGCTGCCATTTGGGGGATGACTCAGCACCAGAATCCCTGTGGCTACTCTCTCTGCTGTCTCCCCAAAACTTCTGTCCCCAGTCTCTCCTCATGCATCCCCAGTGCAGTCTTCTCCCACCTTTGCTGGAACCCCAGATGAGTGACAGCAAATGAAAATTTGTGCATTGGCCTTTTAAGTGGTTGTTTGCATCTCCAGCCATCCACCTCTGGCAGAGGGCAACCCTGTTGCTTTTTGCTGCCAGTTGTTATCTGTGTACTTTTGGGGCTCTGGTGTTCTAGGATTGGGATCCCAGCTTAGGGTTTAGACCCCATTCTTCTCAGGGGGATCCAACCTGCTGCTTAATTATCCCTCTGGCACTGCTGCCTATGGGCACCCAGCCAGCCCTCCTAAGTCTCCACCACACTCCTTATCAGACAGGTTTGCCAAAGCTGCTTCTTCTGTCTGTCTGAGGTTATAAGGCTTCTCTCTCACTATTGTTCAGTTGTTTGTTCTGGGTAATTTCTCCACAATTTAGTTGTAATTCCAGATTGGTCCTGGGAGGAAGTTAGTGTGGCTTCCAATCACTCCTCTGCCATTTTGCTGACCTCTGCACCCCAATGTTCTTAGCAGCACAATTTACAATAGTCAAGTGCTGGAAGCAACCTAAGTGCCCATCAGTAAATGAGTGGTTCAAAAAACTGTGGTACGTTTCTACAATGGAAGACTACACATCAGAAAGAAAGAAGGAGCTCCTACCCTTCACAATGGCATGAATGGAACTGGAGAGCATTATGCTAAGTGAAATACGCCAGGCCAAGAAAGACAAGTACCATGTGATCTCACCTTTAAGTGGAACCTAATCAACAAAACAAACAAGCAAGCAAAATATAACCAGAGACATTGAAATAAAGAACAAACTGACAGTAACCAGAGGGGGGGAGGAGGGGATAACAGAGGGGGAAGGGGGAAGGGTCATCAAGGAACATGTATAAAGGACCCATGGACAAAGCCAAAGGGGGGTAGGATTGAGAGTGTTAGGTGGGGATGGTGGGGCAGGGGTGAACAGTTGTGGGAAAACAGGGACAACTGTACTTGAACAACAATAAAAGAAAGAAAATGATAAATTAAAAATATTCATATAATACAGGAGAAAATCATCTTTATCTTAACAGATGCATTAAAAAACATTTGACAAAATGCATTTACTCTACAAGAAAGAAAATAACTTATTCACTAGTGTAAGAATAGAAGGAGCTTAATCTGGAAGAGAACTGCCTTTGAAGTTAAGAATAAAATGGTGATTTCTGGTCACAGAGCTAACATTCAACACTGTAAACAAACAAGCAAGTGAAATATAACCAGAGACATTGAAATAAAGAATAAACTGACAGTATACAGAGGGCAGTTGGGAGAGGGATAATGGGGAGAAAATATGGGAAGAGCCATCAAGGTTCATGTATAAAGGACACATAGACAAAGCCAAAGGGGATAGGTTTGAAGGTGGGAGGCGGTGATGGGAGGATAGGGGTGTTAAAATGGAGACAGCGATTCTGACAGGTGTGAGATGGTATCTCATTGTGGTTTTAATTTGCATTTTTCTATTGATTAATGATGTTGAGCATTTTTTCATATGTCTGTTGGCCGTCTGTATGTCCTCCTTGGAGAAGTGTCTATTCAGGCCCATTGCCCATTTTTTAATTGGGTTTTTTTTTTGTTTGTTTGTTTGTTTTGCTATTGAGTTTTATCAGTTCTTTATAAATTTTGGATATTAACCCTTTATCAGAGGAGGGAAGATGGCGGCGTGGTAGGAGGGAGCACACGCCACCTCCCTCTTCAAATGGCAGGAAAACCTAGCCATACTACAGAGGACATCGCAGCATACATGAAAATAGGAAATCAAAATTGTAGCAGACATTGAAAGACCAGATGGTAAGGAGACTACTGCAGGATAATAACAGCCCAGGGATCAGCTTGGGGAGCAGAGAGGTTGCAGCCCCAGCCCCAGAGCTCCAGGAGCTGCCGCAGGGCTCTCGGGGTGGGGGAGCTGGGTCATCCACTCCCTCCCTGGCCAAACAAGGACTGAGCAGCACTGATCCGGGGGACCTCGGAGCGGGCTTTGGGGAAGATCACGGCCCAGCCAGTGGAGCCAAAGACGGCCAGACCTTGCGTGGGCGCCCCAACCCGGAGAGAGTTATTTTTTGGGTAAATGGCTTGGTGCCTACAGCTGTGAGCACGGAAAAAGCGCGGGCGTTCTGTGGGATACCCGGTGCCCAGGCTGAGAATTCGGGGGAGGTTCGAGTCCCCCAAAATCCACAGAGTACACACCCGTGAACCTGGAAGGGGTGCGCGAGCGTGCACTCCTCAGTGAGCTTTCCGGGGGAGTGCTGAAGTGCACCCGAAGCCTGCACCCCGGTGAGAGGCTCCTGAACAGCTTTGGAGAGATTGCGGTCCAGCCAGTGGGTCTGGGGACCACCGGGTCTTGCGCTGGCGCCCCAACCTGGAGAGAGTTATTTTTTTTTTTGAGTAAAAGGCTTGGTGCCTACAGCTGTGAGCACGGAAAAAGCGCGGGTGTGCTGTGGGATACCCGGTGCCCAGGCTGGGAATTCGGGCGAGGTTCGAGTCCCCCAAAATCCACAGAGTACACACCCGTGAACCTGGAAGGGGCACACGCGTGCGGGCGCTCCACGGTGGGCTCCGGAGGGAGTGCTTGGGAGTTCACAGATTGGTTCCTGGGGCATTGGGCACGCGAGGCTGGACGTGGGGACAGTGCGCCAGAGGCTGACTGAGCTCTGAACGGGAAGGGGAACAAAGCCACGGCATTCGCCCCTAAGTCTGCTGCAGCCAGCAAAACCAGGAAAACTGGTTTGGCCAGTTTGAAACCAACAAAGTGTTTTTTTTT
>JAPYXV010002650.1:0-12937 GCA_028533065.1 Trachops cirrhosus
CAAGTCACATAACTAGTAAGGGCTGTGGCTGGATTTCAAACCCAGGCAGTCTGGCTCCAGAGTCCATGCCCTTATATTTCCTATTTTACTGTTAGAATTTACTATACATTTTCTTCAATGGAAATTTCCACATCAAAGACAAAACCTTATTGAAGTGTAACAAAAATAATAAATCACTCCAGACATATTTAGGTTAACACATACCCTATTTGTTTCTGTGTAATTACACTTTCTCAAGAGTCTGCCACGTTTGGTATCACTGTTTTCTTATGAACTCTTCAAGCAAGACTGATGTAAAATGGACAGGATTGTTCTTTGTTCAGCTGCAAACGAGGTGGCACGAAGCACAGAGAAGAAAGCCAGGCTCTAGAGAATGTGTGAAGGAAACCTACAAATGCAAGCTCAGGCAAGGCTTGCATATAGTCAGGAAACATTTGCATTCAGGTGCTTGTAAACTTCAAAAAATTTTAAGTCTATATCCTATTTTCTTTCCACCACCCTAATTAAAAAAAAATCTACAAAAAAGTAAGACTATTAAAGCACAATCGTTGTTTGGTTTTGCTATTAAGAAAACATTTCAAGTTCAAGAGCTATGTTGATCTTGTACTGTAGGAGGCAGCAGCTCATTAATAAAACAATGACCACATGGTCTTTACCCACCCCTGTGTGTGTGTGTGCTTTTTTTTTTTTTAGCATTACTACGATGATTGTAATTGTCCCATTTTCTACGGTAGCTTGGTTTCTCTTGAGAAAGTAAGGTACTTAAAGGTTTCATAAAGGGATGGATCCAATGATTATTGCTGTTTTATTTATGTAAAATTCTACTGCTTTTCTATTCTTTCAATCTATTGCTAAACTTAATTTCTTGTATTCATAATTTTTAGAGTTTAACACGTTAGAGTTGGTAGGAAAGTAGGAGATCATTCTTTTGATTGAAATCTCTCATTTTACATTTATTTCTATGGAAATAAGACCAATGGCTTGCCAAAGACAGACAGTGGCCTGGTTCTGTGCCCTGCACTCGATAGGTTTTGGGGTTGACTTAGTCTGGGCTTCCAACCCCTGTAACGTCCTCTATTGTCTCCTCCCCAAATAAAACACAGATCTCCCCCCACATCTGCCTTTGTTTTCTTTCTTCCAGTCCAGTTTGTTTTAGAAGATAAGCATGAGTATCTGCGGAGTTAATGTTGGTGTCTAGAGGGCTGATCAGATTTGCTTAACTTCAAGCAATGGAATGTCTAGAGAGGCAGCCATCATGGGGGCTTTGAGGGAGTGCTCTGGGAGAGAAGTCCTGGCTGCTGGGGGCCACGGCTTCCCTTTTCCCAGGGCAGCGCGGTCCTGCTGCTGTCTGTCAGTGTGTGTTAGAACTCAGCCTCGTGCTTCTGGTCCTGCGGCCCTGCTGTCCCCTCCCCCACATCTTCTTTTAATATTTTATTTAAATATACATGTAATTTCTACTTCCGTTGTTGTTCTTATATCTCTGCTCTTAAGAATTAGAATTGGTAACCTAGGGTAGACTCTGTAGTCTTCCTCTATCTGGAGCCCATTTTACAAATTCCTGTATTTGCTTCTTTCCTACAAACAAAAAAACCTCACATTTTTCCCATCAAAATGCATTCAGAATTTCCCAGTGCATCGTTATCTGGCCTCCCTCTCTAACCTAGACTGTCTGCATCATTAGCTCTCCTGGTACTATTTAAGTTCAAAGTCTGGTCTTTCCAACTAGATTGTAATCTTTCCCAGAATTTATTCATGTCAGTCTTGCTCTGAGTATAGGTATTTATCTAGGGGATTAGCCCACTACCCCCTTTCCTAATCCTTCCTGATACGTCAGTACCACATTGTGATTGATTTGATTTATCAGATTTTAGGACACTGATTAAGCACATTTACCAAAGAGTTACTATTTGCTAAAAGGTCACCCAGGACTGTAGCCCTTCCTTCTTTCTTTCTTCCAGGTGTCAAGGTAACCTAAAGGGTATGTTTGATCACCTTATTCTCTTCATTTACAAGAGCTAGCATAGCTGAATGACGATAAAATTTAGTTTGGGAGTTAGGTGGAAGAAGTTTCCCTTTAGGCCTAAACCTACTTTACCAGCGAGTTCTGCACTGGGAGTTTCAGGCCCGAGCTGAGCCAAAAATAATGCAGTGCCCTTTAATATTGCCTTTGGGCCTCTGCCTTTTTCTCTGCAAGATTCTAATGGAGAGATAGTGTATCTAACACAAGGCAGGATTTGGGCACTTTTACACCAGTTTTAAAAAGTGAGCACAGGGATTCATCTAATTTTTTTAAACATCCCCATGGTGCATTCATTTCGTACCTGGAAGTCTGTGCCTTTTGATTCTCTTCATATATTTCACCCCTCCCCGGATGCCTCAGGTGACCACCAACCCAGCAACCTGTTCTCTACATTTAGGGGATAGAGAACCTTTTCTTTTTTTAGATTCCACATACAAATGAGATCATATGGTATTTGTCTTTCTCTTACTTGTTTCCCTTAGTATAATGCCCTCAAGGTCCATCCATGTTGTCGTAAATGCCAAGGTTTTATTCTCTTTTGGGGGTGAATAATATTCATATATATATTTTATATATATACATCTATATGTATATATAATATAAATATCTTACATCTATATTGTATATATAATATAAATATCCTTCATTTTCTTTATTCATGTTACAAGTGGCAAGATCATATTCTTTTTTGGGGGTGAATATTATATACCTTGCATTTTCTTTATTCATTCATCCATAGATGGACACTTAGATTGCTTCCATATCTTAGCTATTATATTTACTTTTAAATGAGAGCCAGAAGTATGATAAATTTAGTTCAATGCAGTATGGTAGAGAAAAATGTATATAATCACTAAGAAAATGAATATTGACTGAATGAAGGATTGCCAAATTAGGTACAAGCCCAGTTAATGCCCTGAACCCCTAAGTGCGGTATTTGGGGCTATCCTTATTTTTTCACCAGACAGGAGTCATTTGCTTTTTTACTAGATAAAAATCTCTACTAGACACATCTTGTCTGTCCTTGTCCACTGTTATCGGACAAGAATCGTTCCTGTCATTATAAGTTCTCCACAGGTTAACATACACCCCCAGAGTTGTAAAGTATTCTAACCAATAGTAAATAGTAAGCCAAACAAAGGTGAATACCCTAGAGAATTCAATAAACTTAGATATGTTTATTAGATGAGTTCCAGCATGACACTGAAAGAAAATGTTGTCGTCCATTTGCCTATTTCCAGGTTTTGAATATTTTTTTCTTAACAGTTCTACCTTATAATTACAAATAATCTTGAAAAATAATTCTTGATTACAAAGAAAACATGGTTTTATTGGGTTTTGGCCTGATTTATTTATGAAGGCATAGCAAAATGTTTATTAACGTATATAAGCCACTTACTTTGTAGTATGGTAAGCAAATACAGAGACTAGAATGCTAAGTTACTGCTAAGCCCAGAAAACTAACTTCTCTCTGCAGGTTTCATAGGAATCAAAAAGTAAAGATATTAGTGTAACGAATTCCCCTGTACTTATTCGTCACCTAACGTCAATAATTATTAACACATAACTAACCTTATTTCTTATATAGTTAACCCACTCCCTCCCAATACTGGATTATTTAAAATTTTTCCTATATCTTCACTGGGGTATAAATGAGTGAAATACAATGCACAAGTTTAAAATGTGCATTTGACAGATTTTAATATATGCATACATCCATGAACCCATCACTAAAAGCCAGATACAAAGCATTTTCAGCATCCTCGGGAGTTTCTTCTGTCCCTTTGTAATCTGTTCCTCATCTGTCCCCAGGCAACCACTGACCTGCTTTCTGTTATAGAGTGATTTGCATGTTCTAGAAATTGATGTAAATTAAATCATACAGTATGAAAGGGGATCCAAAAATTGGAATTATCTTCTGGAGAGTGTGCCCTATGTAGTACAGGCTTCCCCTGCTAGACGAGTGTTCTAGAAACCCATCTGTATCAGTGTATTGGCTGGCGTTGTTGTGAGAGGTTGTGTTCGGCTTCAGTGAATTTTTTTTGAAGACTCAATGCCTTTGCCCATTTCATTACGGATGATTTATAAGCACACCTGCCCCCACTGCACTAAGCGTTCAGCAGTTTTTGACCAAAAGGGCATGACCTTGTGCCCCACCCTGCCTATACACTCAGTCTCACCTGAGTGACTTTTTTGTTTCCCCGATGGAAAAATTTCTCAAGGGAAATGTTTTGCCAATGTAGAAGAGGTGAAACAAAAAATGGCTGAAGCACTAAAAGGCATTAAAATCAACAACGAGATCAAAGACTGTTTTGAGCAGTGGGAAAATGTCTGTAGGTGTATTGGATCATATGGAGAGTACTTTGAAGGTGACTGAAGTTTAAACATGTAAGAATAAATACACAATTTTTATACATAAACTCTATTTTTTGGGTTCTCCCTTGTATGTACTCTTTTTTCCAATCTTGGCTTCTTTTACTAAGCATAATAATTTTGTTATCCATTTATGTCATTGTGTATACCAATAGATTAGTGTTTCATTATGCAAATATATCATAATTTGTTTATCCATTCACCCGCTGATGGACATTTGGGTTGTTTCTAGGTTTTCATGTTAAAGATAAAGCTGCTATGGGCATTCATGTACAGGTTTTTATGTCTTAGATTCTTTCGTGTAAATGCCTAGCAATAAAATGACTAGGTTGTATGGCAAGTAACTGTTTAGCTTTCTAAAACACTGTCAAATTGGTTTTCAGCATGCCTGTATTATTCTACATCCCCGCCAGTAGTGTATGAAAATTGCAGTTACTTCACATCTGGTCAAGACTTGGTAAGTTTATTTCTCTTTTTAAAATTTAGTCATTCTAATGGATACTTACTTTGTATCTTATTGAAGTTTTAATTTGCATTTCCTTGATAATTAGTAATGCTAAACATCTTTTCATATTCTTTTGTGAAATCTAATCACATCTTTTATTTACTTTTGAAATTGGGTAATTGTCTTCTCATTATTAAGTTTTAAGAGTGCTTTAGACACTGTGGATCAAAGTTCTTTGTCTTATGGGTGTTACGAATGTTTTCACAGTTGGTATTTTTCCATCTGTTAATAGTGTCTTTCAAGAACAAAAGTTTTAAATACTGTTAAAGCCTAATATATCAATTTCATAATGTTTTTGTTCTTTGTGTTCTAAGGCACTTTTGCCTATCTCAAAGTCTTATAGATATTGAAATGATATCTATGTTTTCATGGTTGTTGATTTCAAACTAAATTGTATTGGGGTCAGAGAATATGCTTGTCAGATTTTAAGCTCTTTGAAGTTGAGGAACTGTTTCATGGTCCTATAACATGGTGAATACATCATGTAAATGTACCCTTGAAAATATATGTATTCTACATTTGCTGATTCTGTTAATATAACTTATGTCATGGTATTTTCCAGATTACTTACATATTTACTGAGTTTGTATCTAGTAGTTTTATCAATTGCTGAGATGGGGAAGGGTGTTGGCATCTCCAAATTTGATTGTAGAATTTTACGGTTCTTTTTTTAAAGTACATTTTATTGATTATGCTATTACAGTTTTCCCCCTCTATCCCTCCTCCACCCTGCACCCCACACCCCTCCAGCATTCCCCCCACTTAGTTCATGTGCATGGATTGTACATATAAGTTCTTTGACTTCTCTGTTTCCTGTATCATTCTTAACCTCTCCCCATCTATTTTATGCCTACCAATTATGCTTCTTATTCCCTGTACCTTCCCCCCATTCTTCCCCTCCCCCTCCCCACTGATAACCCTCCATGGGATGTCCATTTCTCTGATTCTGTTCCTGTTCTAGTTGTTTGCTTAGTTTTATTTTTTTAGGTTCAATTGTTGATAGTTGTTTGTTTTCATTTTACTGTTCATAGTTTTTGATCTTCTTCAATTTCTTAGATAAGTCCCTTTAACATTTCATATAATGAGGGCTGGGTGATGATGAACTCCTTTAACTTTACCTTATCTGGGAAGCACTTCATCTGCCCTTCCATTCTAAATGATGGCTTTGCTGAATAGATTTTAGAATTGTATGGTTCTGCCTTTAATTCTGCAGCTTTAGATTTACACATATTTATAATTTTATATCTTCCTTTGTTATTATTTTTATTATCTCTGATAATACTTTTTGCTTTGAAGTCTAACTTATCTGGTACTAATATAGGTACGTTAAGCCCTATTACTCTGACTTTTAACTTGGTATATATTTTTTCACATCCAATTAATTTCAACTTATTTCTTTACATATAAACTCTGTCCCTCTACGGGTTAATAATTTATTAGGATATCTTGATTAGAACGAGGGAATGTGTATTTTGTAAAATTCTCCTAATGCAATTCTAACAGTTCTTCCCCTAAATCCTGAAGTTAGAGGATGGAAATTTTGTTTTACTTGATTGCTCATGGCAAAGTGAGAGAACGCAGAGCAGTATTTCCCAAGGGCAATTATGGGCTTTCTTTTCACTTCAAGAGGAATAGAAAATCATTTGGTTCCCATAGTTAAGACACCGGTGTGGCAGACACAATGTATTCGGTCACTTTCTCGAGGTCCTTTTCTTATTTATGGTTTATAAAGTGATTAGAATAGTCATCACTGAATTCATTTTTTGCTAAGTAAACACGTAAGAAGCCACAGACCTATGGCCTCTTGATTTTTCTTTAATGAAGGTGCAGGACGTTACCATGTCAAGAAAGGGATAAGGTCTGAGGTCAAAATTATCTGAGTTAAAATTGTAAATACCATATGATCTCTCCTTTAACGGGAACCTAAACAACAAAACAAAGAAACAAGTAAAATATAACAAAGGACACTGAAATGGAGGGCGGGATGTCAGTGATCAGAAGGGAGAGGGGAGGGAATTCCAGGGGAGAAGGAATGGGTTTACAGGAACAAATATAGAGGACACATGGACAAAACTACAGGGCTTGGAAATGGAAGGGAGGTGGGGAGGGATGGGTGGGTGGGCTGGAATGGGAATAAAAGATAGAAACTGTACTGAATCATCTAAAATAAAAAATTAAAAAAAATTGTAAATAATGTAAATAGTTAAGTTTGGGGGAATTGATATATTAATTGGTTTATTATTGGCAACGAACAAAGACATTCTCTAATGACAGAGTAGCCCTGGTATTTTGGACAAGTCACTTGTCCTCTGGGTTTTCCAGATGCCCCTTCTCTAAAACGAGTGGGTTGCACTAAAGCACAGGTGGCAAACACAAGGCCCGTGGGCTGAATCCGGCCCTCCACCTTGTTGTATCCGACACGGCACCTTGTTTCTACCCGGTGGCAGTGCCGAGCTCTCGCTTAATTGTTAAGGAGTAGTTACATGTATACAGTCCTCAAATTACATTGGGCCCTTTGAAGGCAACCACGAGGTAGATCCATATTATCTTACATAACCTCTTTTTTTGATACCCTTGAATCTTCTCTCAACCCAACCCTCAATCAATTACAGTCATTAAAATTATGTTCTAACATAAACCTGGTATCTATTCTCTCTTTTGATATGATATGAAATGCCCTTCATGATCAGATTCTAAATGTTTGTTTTGACATATTATACCTATCCTCTAACACACTCTTTTACTCCAAAAGTGCTTATAGTTCTCATCTCATTTTATAGTTTCAACTTCTGTGCTTTGAATATTTGTGTTCTTTTCTCTGAAATTCTCCTATCTGTCTGAAAAGCTACTGTAATTGTAAGCCTTAATTTTCCCAGACAGACATGGGTAATTATTTGTCTGGGATTTCACCATACTTGGTAAAACCTTCCAATGAAACAATTATTTTCAGAGTATTGTAATTGTTCCTGGGTCCGTTTGTTTACTTTTGGTATCTTAAGGAGAAAAACTTCCTGGTTTTTCTGTATTTGTGTCCTAACAGTGCCTGGAACCTAATAAATATTCACTGACATATTAAATGAATAATGGCATTTTTATAAAGGGAATCTCAAAACCCTAAAGTTTCTTAACTTTCCTCATAGCAGACCATTTTGACCTAAAGTTCTTTAGGGACTAAGTAGAACAAAAGCAGTAGTACCTTTTAAAAATGGTATTTATTACCTTTCTCTTTTTATGTTTCCATACTAAGAGAATACAAAGGAGATCAGAAAAAAAGAGCTGTGGAGGGTGTGGCTCAGTTAGTAGGAGAATTGTCCTGTGTACCAGAAGGTTGCCAGTTACAGTCCTTGTCAGGGCTAGGTTGTGGGTTTGGTCCCTGGTCAGGGTGTACAGGAGGCAACTGATCAATGGCTTGGTGATGATGAACTCCTTTAGTCTTACCTCATCTGGGAAGCCTTCCCATTCTAAATGATAACTTTGCTGGATAGAGCAATCTGGGATGTAGGTCCTTGTCCTTCATGACTTTGAATACTTCTTTCCAGCCCCTTCTTGCCTGTAAGGTTTCTTTAGAGAAATTAGCTGATAGTCTTATGGGAACTATAGGTAACTATGTCCTTTTTCTCTTGTTGCTTTTAAGATTCTCTCCTTATCTTTAATCTTGGGTAATGTAATTATGATGTGTCTTGGTGTGTTTCTCCTTGGGTCCATCTTTTTAGGGACTCTCTGAGCTTCCTGGTCTTCCTGGAAGTCTACTTCCTTTACCAGATTAGGGAAGTTCTCTTTTATTATTTTTTCAAATAAATTTTCAATTACTTGCTCTTTCTCTTTTCCTTCTCGCTCCCCTATGATTCAGAGGTGGGGATGTTTAATGTTGTCTTGGAGGTTCCTAAGACTCTCATTTTTAAAAATTTTTGTTTCTTCATTCTGTTCCAGTTGGATGTTTATTACTTCCTTCTGTTTCAAATCATTGATTTGAGTCCCAGTTTCCTTCCCTTCGCTGTTGGTTCCCTGTATATTTTTCTTTATTTCACTTTGTGTAGCCTTCACGTCTTCCTCTATTTTGTGTCCATACTCAGTCATTTCTGTGAGCATCCTGATTACCAGTGTTTTGAATTCTGCATCTGATAGGTTGGCTATCTTCTCATTACTTAGTTATTTTTCTGGAGCTTTGATCTGTTTTTTTCATTTGGGCCATATTTCTTTGTCTTGGAGCACTTGTTATGTAGTGAGCGGCGGAGCCTTAGGTATGTGCCAGGGTGGGGCAAACCACTTTGCTGCATTGTGGTGCTGTATGTGGGGGAGGGATTAGAGATGCAATAATGCCACTTGCTTGGCTCTTGCCTCACTTTCAGTCACTTCCCTACCTTCCTGAAAGCGGACAGTGCCCTTTGTGGTGCTGATGCCTGGGTGGGTGGGCTTGTGTACATTCTATGATCCTGTGGGTCCCTTCAATGAACTCTCCTGTGACACTAGGAGTTTCTCCTGTCACCACACCCCCACAGATTTTTACAGCCAGAGGTTCTGAGGCATTCTTTCCCCACGCTGGAACCCTGCCTGGGTTGCATGGTCTGTCTCACTCCCAAGTAGTTCCTCTGGGTTTATCTGCATGCAAATGTGGGACTGTGGTCTGCCAGCCACAGAATTGCCCACTTAGTCTGTCAGCTGCCACCTTGCTGTGTGTCCTTTCCACCCAGGTGACCTTCTCTGCCCTTCCTACCAGCCTGGATGAGTGTTTCTTCTTTAACTCCTTGGTGGTTGGACTTCCAAACAGTTTGATTTTCTGGCAGTTCTGCTTGTTTTTTGTTTTTAAATTCATTGTTATCCTTCATTTGGTTATTGGAGGAAGCAAAGCATGTCTATCTACACCACTGTCTTGGCTGGAAGACAAACCAAGACAGCAGTTTCACAGCATCATAACACAGTGGGGAAGACTGTTGACTCTGAAGCTACCCTACCTATTTGAAATCCTGGCTCTGACAATTATTAGCAATATGATTGGGCAAAATATGTAACTTCTGTGCTTCAGTTTTCTTCTTTAAAATTGAGATAATGATAGTACTTAACTCATAAATTTGTAATGAGGATTTATATGAATTTCAACATTTATATAAAGTTTTAGAAAGTTTCCTGGCACTCAAAAAAATGGCTGACTGTTGTAATTATTCAGTAACCACAAACTGTATTTGTCAACAAAATATTTAACGCTGTTGCTACTTTTCTTTCCCTGTTCAATGATGATGATGATATGGAATGGAACCAGTCATTGCTTTAGGCTCAAACTCACTTCTGATATCTTGGCAAAGGTCCATAAAATCTTTTACCAACAGTGTTGGGAAACAAGTGAGAGAATATGCATTAGTTAGTATGAACTGATAATTACTGGAAAAACCCACTCAAAGAGCCCAAATAGACAGATGTGTGCATGGTTTTTTTAATACAAAGGGTTTTTTTTTCCTCAGAAATTGAATAAATACCCTGCTAATTTCTCTCTGGCCTTTGGGTTGTGTAGTTTTTTTAATGTACTAGAATGTTTTCTGTTTTCTAATTTAAAGACCACTTGTTAGGGCATTCCACATATCATCATTTTGTTATCAGAAACTATTCTGGTCAGTTAAGAAATAAGGTTGCTTGAGTTCATCCACGTGAAAGGGTATAAATTATTTTTATAATATTTTTAAAAATTTTATTTATTTATTTTTAGACAGAGGGGAAGGGAGGGAGAAGGAGAGGGAGAGAAAAATCATTGTGTGGTTTCCTATTGTGTACCCCATACTGGGGACCTGGCCTGCAACCCAGGCATGTGCCCTGACTGGAATTTGAACTGGCAGCCCTTTGGTTCACAGGCAGACACTCAATCTGCTGAGCCACACCAGCCATGGCTAATTTTTTTTGAAAAGTTAGTTAGAGCTATAATCATTTAATTACTTGATAATTGTCAAAAAAATTGCTGATTAGCTTTCTAGCAATTCTGGGTACTTTAATGACTGACAGCAAAGCAAGTAGAAAACCAGCACAAATCTCTCTACATGAAAATTAGTTGTTTGATATAAGCCTTTCCAACCAGCTTTCACACAGACTCTTTTAGCACTGGAAAGAAAGTCTATATAAAAGTCTATGAAAAAAATAACAACAAGGACAACTGGACTTGAGAAATTTCTTTATGATATAAAGAGAATAGGAAAAAAATCTTTGCCTTTTGATGTATTTAATGCCTGTATTTGTTTAAAATGTGATCTTCGTACTTTATTAATTTCTACAACATTAACATATAAGACATTTTAGAATTTTCTTCTTTGTGTATTCCCAATCATCTCCAAATGGTAGGCCTCTTGAAGACTGAAGGAATCATGTGGTTGAAATATGTGACATTTTCAGATGGGAGTGTGGGAAGATTGCAGAGAACATGATGGGTCCTGATTTCTTAGGAAACACACTTGCCAATAAATAGCAAATGCAAAGCAGATTTCTGAAAAGGTGTTACCATTTTCCATCATTCACCTGGTAACTAGGTTCCCTTCTGTTTGAGTAATCATTCCTTTTAATGACTGATACAAAAGACTGATAGAAAAATCCTATTCTTTAGACATCTGCTTAGTATATTTTTCTCTGAGTAAGAAATGTGTTTGTTACGTGATATCCATATGGGTGTTGTGTGTGTGTGTGTATAAATATGGGTCTTAAATTTCGTTAATAAGAATTATTTATGAATCTTGTTAGAAATTCAGATGTGTAGGTCCCATCTTTTTAAACTGACTCAGTAACTTTGGTCTAGAATCTGCAAATAATTCTGATGGAGGAGATCAGAAAAACTTATTTATGGACTAGAAGTGGGGAAACTGAAAAATGTCTAATGAAAAGGAGAAGTGACCATCTGATTGCTTTTTGGAGACACTGCTACACACTAAGGATACAACGATGAATGAGATGCCTTCACAGAGGGGATAGAGTTTGAACCGTGCTCACTAGTAGGAAAATAGGGCCCCAGCCAGTATCCAGTAGAGTTATTTGCTAAAAGCAGCATAATTCCAGGAGCTTTCTCATTGGATTTTCAAACAGTGCTGTTCAGCAATATTCCTACCTCTTTTTTTTAATATCATGATTGTGATTTATTTTAAAATTGTAGGCATTTTATGTTGCAACACCACCCATATTGAACTTGAGTACAATTACTGTAAGGTGACTAATACATTTACTTGATTTTGTTATTTATATTTTGAGTTAATGCTTCATTATGCAAATGTATGCAACATAAAACAAAATAATATTTTGAGCCAAGAAAACGGCTCTCCTTTAAAAAAAGAGATAAAGAGTACATGAAATCAAGTTCAAGAAAGTGAACATCAGGAAAATGTGAGTGTCACATGTGCTCTCCTTCTGGGAAGCTTCTCTTAGAACGTCGCAGGAGCTCGTGGTGTGGAAGCACAACCTGCACATTCAAAGCAGCACTCTGCGCCTTCATCAGCGTTCAACAAGCGTGCAGAATTGGGGAATGATTTTTCTTTTGGCTGAGGACCAGCATCTTGATGTTTTAAACTTACTTAAAAAGATTAAAGACAGAAAGAAAAAGAAATAATGAGCAAGTTTTTGTAGACCGGTGGTCAACTTTCCAGAAAAGTTCATAGTTCTATGTATCTTTCGGGGGGAAAAAAGGCCTGAGAAGAAATGCTTTTTTCCATTTTCTCTGTCATTTACTCTGAATATTAATATTTATACTTTTTATTTGAGAGAAAGGCTTTTGAGTCTCAGTTTCTCCACTTCAAGAAATACAGATTTCCCATTTAACCTCATTCTTCCTCAGCCAATTAAGATATAGTGAACTTGATTCAAAAATAGCCCTCAGTAGAATTTACGCCCCAGTATAATGAGTCAGAGAATGTACCATTTACATTCAGTAAATGTGTTCACTTATTAATCAATCAATAATAATTTACTGAATATTTACTGTAGCCTCACTGCTGTGACTGTCCAACAATAGAAGTATTTGTCTTTCCCAACTAATCTACATTTACATTTGTGACAGCAGGGATGGACCTGGAGAACAT
>JAPYXV010002652.1:0-12935 GCA_028533065.1 Trachops cirrhosus
AATAGAATTATGCAATTACTTGCATGTCCAAAAAAAAAAAAAGGAAGGAACCAAGCAGACGATGGAAGGAAGAAGAGATAAATTTGGAAAGCAAGGGAGCAGGGTCAAGAGGGTGTCACCACAGGGTGACAGAAAGAGAAGCATAAAGAATTGATAGATCAAAAAATAATAGGAATTAAAAGATGAAAGGTTACTTTAAAATAATTAAAAGAAAACAAAAACAAAACAAACACACAAAAAACAAACAAAACAAAACAAAACAAAACACACCTATTGTTGGTTTCAGACTGGCCAAACTGGTTTTCTAGGTGACTTCAGCACACTGAGGGGTGACTGGAGACAGTTTTTCTCTGTTCCTGTTCAGGACTCAGTCAGCCTCTGGCGTACAGTTCATAGTGCAGGCACGCGTTCTCCCTCAAGCCCGTCCGGTGCTTCCCAGAAGGGATCTGTGTGTGGGGGCTGGGTGTAGCTATGTGCGTCCTTGGGGATTCACCGCTGTGTGTTCCAATGTCCCACTGAGCGCCGGCACCTTTTTGGGGTTCATGGGTGCGCACTTTCTGGGTCCCCAGGGGTGCCCACTTCTCCTACCTTCAGGGCCTGGGCCTCACAGGTCCCGCGGGGCGCCTGCGCCTTTTCCTTTTTCAATGCCGTGGTTTCCGAGACTTTCAGCAAACCATGCTCTCTCTGCGTTGGGGGCGCGGGCGTAGAGGCGGGTGTCTTTGGATGCACCGGGTGGGTTGCACACTTTCACCAGGGCGTTGCGTGGGTGCTTACAGCCCCTGTGTGCTTGCCTCTTTGTCCTCACTCCTCTCTCTGTGCCCTCAGGTAAACTGGCCTCCCCTGGTGCTGCTCAGTCCTTGTTTGGCCAGGGAGGGAGCGGATGACTCAGCTCTCTCCTGGAAGCCCCGAGGGAGGCCCCGGAACACCGGGCCTGGAGCTGCAACCTCCCTGTTCCCGGTGATCCACGTAGTCTCCTTACAGTTGGGTTTTTCAATGTCCGCTACAATTTGCGATCTCCTATTTTCATTTATGACGTGATAATGTTAGCTCTTTGCTCTCTTCCTATCTAGAATGACTAGGACTTTTTTCCTGGTTGTGGGAGAGTAGAATCTGCTGCGTCCTACCACGCCAAGCAGTTCACCATGACTATAACAATCTCTTTCATTACATCATACTTTCTGTATATGCTACATGAAGTACAAACATAAAGAGAATCTTTCCTAGTACTCTCACACAGTATTAACCCACACAGGCATCTGCTGAGTGGCATTTAGTCAAGTGGCTTTTAACTTGCATTTACTACCTGTGGAGGTTGTAAAAATAACAGAGACCCATGTCTGAAGCAAGGCTGACCAGATAAGGATCTTGTGGGTCTGGAAACCAGGCTTGTGTATTTTGAAAAAGCTCCTCAGGTGACTCAGTTGTGAAAGTAGGATTGAGAATCATTTGCCCCAGTCAGTAACTAAGCCTTTTCAAACTAGAAGGCAGCCTCCTAATCTCTGTTCTTGTTGGTGCAAATACAGAGAATTTTTTTAAAAGAAAAGTCATCTAAATTAAGCAACTAAATAACAGGTTAGCTAACCCAAATTAATTCATTGATTCAATGAAATTCATTCATTTATTCATTGAATATGTATTGACTACTGCCTCTGAGCTAGGCTCCGTATTAGCTGTGGGGATTTGACTCTACCCTGAGAATGCTCTCAGCCTACAAGTACATCAACTATTTAAATGGGGCTACTCTCAACTTATATCAGATACTAAGAGAAAAGTGACAAGTACCTATTAAGAACACTTACTTGCACAATACCATGGCAATTGATAGATATGTATTCATTGCCATTTTATTGTTCATATTTTTGATCTTCTTAAGAAGACCCTTTAAAATTTTATATAATGCTGGTTTGGTAGTGATGAACACCTTTCATTTATATCTTCCCTGGGAAGCTATTAATCTGGCCTTTGATTCTAAATGATAGCTTTGCTGGGTGTAGTAATCTTGGCTGTAGGTCCTTGCTTTTCATCACTTTGAATATTTGCCAGTCCCTTCTAGTCTGCAAACTTTCTTTTGAAAAATTACCTGACAGTCTTATAGGAATGCCTTGCATGTAACTAACTGCTATTCTCTTGCTGCTTTTAAGATTCTCTCTTTGTCTTTAAACTTTGGCGTTTTAATTATGACATATCTTGGTGTGGGCCTCTTTTGGTTCCTGTTGTTTAGAACTCTTGTGCTTCCTGGACTTTTATGTCCATTTCCTTCAACAAGTTAGGGAATTTTTTTGTCATTATTTTTCAATTAGGATTTTAATTTCTTGTTCTGTCTCTTCTACTTCTGGCACTCCCATGTGCAAATGTTAGTACACTTGAAGTTTTCCCAGAGGCTCCTTACACTATCCTCATTTTTTTTAATTCTTTTTTTTCTTCTTGCTCTGCTTGGTTGTTTTATACTTTCTTATATTTCAAATCACTGATTTGACTCTTGCTTCATCCATTCTACTGTTGATTCCCTATAAATTGCTCTTCATTTCAGTTAGTGTATCCTTCGTTTCTGACTGGTTGTTTTTTATAGTTTCTATGTCCTTTAATATGCTGTTGAAGTTCTCTCTGAGTTCATCTACTCTTTTCCTAAATTCATTGAACATCCTTATAACCAGTGTTTTGGACACTGCATCCAGTAACTTGCTTGTCTCCATTTTGTTTAGTTCTTTTTCTGGAGTTTTGTTCTGTTCTCTGATTTGGGTCATGTTTCTTGTCTCCTCATTTGGGTACTCTCCCTATGTTTGTTTCTGTGTATTAGGTAGAGCTGCTATGACAGCCTGGTTTGGTAGGGTGATCTAATGTTGTAGATTCCAGTGACATAACCTCCCCTATCACCCAAGCTGGGTACTCGAGATCCACCCTATGTGTGGACTGTGTACACCCTCTTCAGGTAGGTGAGCCTTGATTGTTGTTGGCAGGTCAAAGAGAGAAATTTACCCAGGCTAATCAGCTCAAGGTCTGGCTGTGATCACTGACCACCATTCTCCAACTACCATGGAGGATCAGCTGTGCAGGGGCCCACTCCACAGAACAAGACTTACTTAAGCAGGGCTCTGATGTCTGCTGGGTCTACCCCTTGAGTGTTTTGCTTGTGGAGGTAGTTGGGTGGTCGTGGTGCTCTGATGTAGTCTATAGCTCTCTACTGATTTTGTAGGCTCTGGGATCTCCTGAAAGGTGCAGGCCAAGGTCAGCCAGTGCGTGTGTTCCATCTGGGGCCAACTGGCATAAGCCACAAAGTGATCTGTTGATGGCTGCTAGTTGTGCTGGGCTAGAGGTGGTCAAGTGAGGCCAAACTATGAATCAAGACAGGCTGCTGCTAGTGCTGGGCCTGGGGCCACTTAGTGAGAGCTATGGGGCTCACTGTTGCTGCTTGTTTGAAAGAATTTAGGAAAATCTGAAGCATGAACCAAGACAAGCCATTCATATGAAAAAGTCACTGGAAACAGCTTGGGTAGGCCTAAAGTTGGATGTGGCAGAGCTTGAGGGAATCACCAGGGTGTGGTAAACAGTGTGACCCAGGTTATTGTAGTCTTAGATATGGTGGCTGCCTGCTGGCTCTGTGGAGGTAGGGCTCAGAAAAGGAATAATTGCCTCTGCCAACACATCTGTCTTGGAGAAAGCTGTCCCCTAGCTCTCACCCTGTCAGACACTTCAGTTCCTCCCTGCATGCCACTGGTGACTTTCAAACTGCATCCCCAACACTGGGGCTCAGAGGGACTGAGTATAAATAAGTCCATATGCAGACCCTTTAAGAACTGCCTGGGACTCCAGAAGTTTCTGTCTTTCACAGCTTCAATTCACCACTGATTTTTATATCCAGAAGTTGTGAGGACTTATCTCCCTGGCACTGGAACCTGGGCTGGGAGGCCTGGCATAAGCCTCAAACCCCTTGCTCCTGAGTTATTCCTCCTGACTTTTATCCACCATACATGGGTGTGGGACCAGCCTGATCCATATCTCTGTCCCTCCTACGAGCCTCCATGTTGTTTCTTCTTTAATTCTATAGTTGTAGGATTTCCTTTCAGCTCAGTTTCTGGAAGTTCTGAATAATGGTAGTTTTGTAGTTTAGTTTTAATTTTGATGTGATAGTATGAGGAGGCAAGCCTTCTTGACTGAAAGTCCTGGTTTTTCTAATCTTACCAACTTTCCCTCAGTCTCTGTGCTGTAACCTCTGTCAGCTTAGGCTTTTGAGAATAATTATGTACCGATAGGCCCAAAATTTATTGTCCCATTCAGATGTCAGCCAAGAGCAGTACTACCTCTCCCATTATGGTGTTACACACCTATAGTTTAAATAAAGCATAAAACATCATTCCATCCTCCCACACCAAGAGGAATGGACAGAGCAGCATCCACCAGCTCCACAATATCCCATTTTGAAGCCACTAAAGCTTTCCTCCAGTTATATTCTAACTAATCAGAGACACATAATCATAGAACAGAAAGGCACCTTTGAAAATTTTCAGTTCAACACCTCTGTTTTACATATGGGGAAATCAGGACAAAGGTGGTCAGATTTCACAGCAACAAAGAACACTGTGGACAAACACACTTTAATCCCCAGTCTCCGGGATCTACCAGGAAATAACCAAATAGTTTCACTCAAAATTATACCAACTCAGTCCCCAACCTACTTTTCCAGCAGTTTTACCCATTATATTTTAAACAAACTCTTTCAGCCAGATAAAAGTTGCATGTCCTCTCAGTAGATATCCTCTCTGCTTTCTTGGTTCCATGTCCATGCCATAACCCTTATATCCTCTCTGTCCCTTTTTACCAATTAAATCCTACCCATCCTTTAAGTTTAACTCTGTTTTCTAAGCAATTCCAACTGCCTCAAACATTTTGCTCTGGAAGCCCTACCCTGCCTTAGCAGGCCTATGGCTGTACGGGGCGAAGAAAACTTAGACCATGAGAAAATAGGAACCTAGCTGAAGGGCAAAAGGGAACTGGTTAGATCCCAGGGCACAGGAGGTTACTAAACAGACATTCTGCTTTCCCGCCTCATGTAAGAACAAAGGATCATAAAACAGATGTAATTTAACACGTTTGGTTTGAAATTTTACAACCGGTGAGCCAATGCCTAACCCTGGTCCCGTGCATGATATTTGTAAGCAAATAGTTACCTGCCACGTCTGCTTCTGTGTAATGCTTGCTTGCCCACCCCTATATAAGGACATAGCTGAAGGCACTCGGGGGAACTCTCATTTGCAGCTCTTATGAGCACTGTGTCTCCGGACACATTTGGGAGAGTTCGCCCCCTGCGCAGGTTAAAAAGAAAACTTGGCCAATAAAGTAACATCTTTGAAAACCCAAAAAGTCTCCGGCATTTGTTCTCACGATTGATGAATATAACACGGCACTCTGTAAACCTGGCTCCCTCATGAGTTCTGAGACTGGCGTAAATCATTAACCATGGAGTGGTGAGAACACAAAGGCAGGAACGCTCTAAAGTAGAAACTGACCTACAAACCCATTGAACGTTCACTTTATTTCAGTAACCTAGGCAACAGCCACCAGTGCAAAGGTGCAAAACACACCCCGACAAAGCCCCTGGTCCTAGGAGGGCTTGGCGGGCCCAAAACACATGCCCCTCCCGCTCTGATGCCTCACTGGGAAATTTACAAGCCCCAGGACGGTGTCCAGTGAGGGCAAGTGTCTGGCTGTAGAGAAGTAGGCTATGGTAGCCTTGCTGGCCTCGACTTTGCCACCACCATTTGAATGATGTAGACACTGAGACCTGTGGTAAAGAACAGAGCTTGCTAAAATTGTAAGGGAGCAGACCAGGGTCCATCCACATGGCACCTTGGTGAATGACCCAACAATTAATGCTGGATGGAGCAGAACTTTATTTATAACATTCCAACCCTGGGGGTGCTCAGAGTACCTCAGATCGGAGCCCTCTTTTCCCACAAGACCCAGCACTTCACATGCTCCCCACCAGGCTACTAGCCAAAAGCCCCCAAAGCTTTCCATGTCCTTATCTGTGCAGGATCTGAAATACATTGCCATCAGCCTATGTATAATAGTTCAGGAAAGCATGTGTCATGTTATTGTGGATCATAGTGAAACCAGAAAAGGCACAAGTCTTAATAGTCCAGGTAAAGTCCAGGTCTGCAAGGCAGCATCTTGCAAAGAAGACTTTTGCAGTCCCAGAGTCAGCTAGAGCAGACACAATGACAGCAGCAGTGTATGGCTTAATTCCTTACTACAGACAGCATGTCTCTTCCCTCACTATTGCTCCCAGAATGGCCAAGAGGACTTTTGCTCTCCAAGCTGCATGGTCTGGGAGCTCAGCACAGCTCCTACATCCTGCTTTTCTTCTCTTTTCTAATCCATGCCAGAGAGGGAGAGAGAGGGAGAGAGGGAGAGAGGGGGAGAGAGAGAGAAAGAGAGAGAGGAGATGTCCATCATGGCTCTCCTACTCCCTTCCAAGCCACATGGTCAAGAGAGCATGGCTGCCCCACACTTGAGTTTAAATCTCCACCCAGGATCTTCCTCCATAACCCCATTTCAAACTCCTCCCACAACCCGCTATACTTGCCAGCCCTCCCTTATCGTCTTCCTTTCTCTGGCTATCATTGTTAGTCAAGGCAGGCATGGCCTGGTGACAAAGGGGAACCTCCTTCTTGCTCTCCTGCAGGTACAGCAACCAGGGAACCACCTTCCTCTTACATCATGGGTTAAAGTCATGCCCATCCCCGTCCCCAGTACTGTAGGCAAATTATTTAGCATGACTATGAAGTTGGCCAGCTATCACTGATATGCAAAGTAACTCTCAATTGTACTCTGTTTCTCCCTCCCTCAGGCCAGGTTTATGGGGAATATCCTCTATATTCCCTATTACTTACTGTACCTGCTCCTGCCACCAAACAGGGAAAGACCCAGTAGCTGGCTTCTCAGGGTCTCCAGCGGCAGCGAAAGGTACAGGCAGTCCAGTGCACCTGTGCCTTTTTCTGGGATGTAGTCTTCTCTCCCTCAGCTCTGAGCGCGTTGAATGGGGCGCTCGCTCCCCTTGCTGCCTTTACTGTGCAATTACCAAAAGAGAGGGTGATGATGGTGAACCAGAACAGACTGCCCCTCTGGAAGTAAGCCTCATTGCCCACTGCCAACCCCATCCCTGGGAATGCGCGGCAGGGTACTGCTTCCGGTGGAGGTGGAGGCTGGGTCGGTGGCAGGGGCTGGCCTGCGCTCCTCCCTCCCTCCCCCTCCCTTCTCCCCTCCCTCCCCCCTCCCCGGCGACATCATCTGCAGGGTAGAACCCCCTTCCCCTCAGTGTCACTTTGCCGCATTTAAGATAAAGGTGTGGAAATAGATGCTGCTTTATGCACACATCTAATAATCACGAGTCTAATTTTTGAACCTCAGCTCGGCTGGCTCTGTGAGGAACAACGCTGTTGCTTTAGATCAGACGCGTGGAACCACAGGGCCGGCAGTCAGAACAGGGTTTGTGGAGTAGATATCCTGGGCTTAAGCCGTTGGTTCTGCCGCTATCTTTTTCTGGTGTAAACTTAGACTAGTTACGTAACCCGTTTATGTCTTAATTTATTTCCTAACTCGCCCTTTCTGCCCTTTCCACATGTGACAGGGGCAGCTAAATTCTTTATCCTCCAGGTATGCTGTATTGCCATCCCCTCTGGGTTGGCAGAGAAATTGCTTACCTTACCCCATTATATACTTTATCTCTCTCCCCTCTAGATGGATTGATTAATGACCTAAACATTGAAGATAGTGAGGAAAATGTGAAGAAGAATTTTACAACTGTTGAGAAAGGGGAAAGAAACTTCTGAGCAAGCTACTAAAATTTAAAGCCATTGAGGTAAAGATTGAACACTTAACTGCATCTAAATTTAAAACTTCATTCTTATGAAAGTCACCATAAAATTGAAAGATGTGGATGAATGAATTCTTTAACTTGTATAATGGACAGATGAGTAAAGAATATGAATTCGACATCCTTAAAAGAGAAAACATGAATGGCCAAGAAACATGAAAACATGTGTAACCTTAAGGCAGTTTGGGAAGTGCAAAATAAAACAAAAGTAAGATGCTGTTTTTCCCCATAAGATTGGCCTACAAAATATGAGAACACACTATAAACAACTACAATTAAATGCAGTTGGTATTTGAAACACAGGTAAGTCAATGGAAAATGATACTCCAGAAATAGATCTGACATACAAGGAGAACCAACCATTTATTTTATGATAAAGCTAACATTTCAAACTAAGGCAGAAAGCACGAACTATTCATTCAGTTTTTTTCATATGATTGATTATCTATTTGGGAAAGATATTTTATATTCTACCCTCAACCCAACATCAAAAAGCAAATAATACAGGATCATGAGCTAAAGAGGTAATAGTCCCCATAGGGGATGGATATGTGCAGGTACAGCAAAAAACCCCACACTTTCCCAGGAACATGGAAAGTGGGAACAATCTAAACACATTTATGGGAATATGGATATCATTGTGTGTCCAGAGAATTAGGATCAATTTATTGTTGCAAGAAGAAACAATGTGAAATTGAATGAAGGAAGGTAAAATTAAAAAGGCAGATAGTAATGTGCTGGTCATTAATGGCATTCGGTGTCAAATTGAGGAGTTTGTTTTAGTTTTTCCCTTTATTTTTATTGTTGACACTAATACAGATGTTTCCATTCTTCCCCCGGCCCCCACTTTGCCATCTTCTACCCATCTCCTGCTGTCCATTCCCTCTGGTCATCACTGCACTGTTATCTCTATCTACAAGTTATGAATATATGTTCTTCGGAAAATTCCTTCACCTTCAGTTATCCAGTCTTTCAACTCCCTCCCTTGTGACAGCTCTCAGTCTGTTCCATGTATTAATACCTTTGTTTCTATTTTGTTTATCAGTTTATTTTGCTAATTAGATTCCACACATAAGTGAGATCATATTGTGTTTGCCTTTCTCTGACTGGCTTATTTCAATTAGCATAATACTCTCCATGTTCATCCATGCTGCTATAAAAGGTAAGATTACTTTCTTTTCTTTTTAAGATTTCATTTATTTATTTTTAGAGAAAGAGGAAGGGAGGGAGAAAGAAAGAGAGAGAAATGTCAATGTGTGGTTGCCTCTCATGTACCCCCAGCTGGAGACCTGGTCTGCAGGCCAGGCACATGTTCTGACTGGCAATCAAACTGGCGTCTCTTTGGTTCGCAGGCTGGTGCTCAGTCCACTGAGCCACATCAGCCAGGGCAGATTACCTTCTTTTTTATGGCTGAGTAGTATTCCATTGTGTAAATATACCACAGCTTTTTTATCCACTTATCTACTGATGTACGCTGGGCTGTTTCTAGGTCTTGGCTATTGTAAATAATACTGCAATGAACACGGGGGTATATGTATGTATTTATGTATTTATTTATTTATATTATATTTTTCCCATTACCATTTATCCCCCTTATACCTCTTTCACTCTACACCACCACCCTGTTGCCCATGTCCATGAGTTCTTTTCCCTTTTGCTCAACCCCTCTACCCACTAACCACCCGCTTCCAAAACTATCATCCTGTTCTCTATGAGTTTGTCTCTATTTTGCTTGTTAGTTCAGTTTGTTCATTAGATTCCACATATGAGTGAAATCATATGGTATTTGTCTTTCTTTGGCTGCCTTATTTCACTTAACATAATGTTCTCTAGGTCCATCCATGCTGTCACAAAGGGTAAAATTTTCTTTTTATGGTTAAGTAGTATTCCATTGTGTAAATGTCCCATAGTCATTTTATCCACTCATCTATTGATAGACACTTGGGCTGCTTCAATATCTTGGTGATCGAAAATAATGCTGCAATGAACATAAGGGTGCTTTTGTTCTTTTGAATTAGTGTTTTAGGTTTCTTTGAATATATTTCCAGAAGTGGAATCACTGGGTCAAAAGGCAGATCCATTTTTAATTTTTTGAGATATCTCCATACTACTTTCCACAGTGGTTGCACCAATCTGCATTCCCACCAACAGTGCAAGAGGGCTCCCCTTTCTCCACATCCTCACCAGCACTTGTTTGTTGATTTATTGATAAGAGCCATTCTGACAGATATGAGGTGATATCTCACTGTAGTTTTAATTTGCATTTCTCTGATGATTAGTGACATTGAACATCTTTTTTTTTTCTGGGCTCACTTTTATTTTATTATTTTTAAAAATTTGCTGGAATGGGAGTAAAGGATAGAAACTGTACTTGAATAATGATTAAAAACTAAATTTAAAAAATTTTAAGTGAATTTTTAAAGTATATTTTATTGATCATGCTATTATAGTTTTCCCAATTTCTCTCCCTTTATCCCCACTCCACCCTGCACCTCGCCACCCTCTAGCATTCCCCACCCCTTATTTGATGTCCATGGGTTGTACATATAAGCTCTTTGAGTTCTCTGTTTCCTATACCATTGTGACCTCTTCCCATTTATTCTATGCCTACCAATTATGCTTCTTCTTCCCTGTACCATTCCCCCTCTAGTCCACCTTTTCCCATCCCCACTGAAAACCCTCCATGTGATATCCATTTCTCTGATTCTGTTCCTGTTCTGGTTGTTTGTTTAGTTTTTGTTTTCATTGTTTGTCTTTTCTTCTAGGTTCATTTGTTGATACTTGTGAGTTTGTTGTCATTTTACTGTTCATAGTTTTGATTTTCTTCTTTTTCTTAGATAAGTCCCTTTAACATTTCACATAATAAAGGCTTGGTGATGATGAACTCCTTTAACTTGACCTTATCTGGGAAGCACTTTATCTGCCCTTCCATTCTAAATGAAAGCTTTGCTGGATAGAGTAATCTTTGATATACGTCCTTGCCTTTCATGACTTGGAATACTTCTTGCCAGCCCCTTCTTTCCTGTAAGGTTTTTTTTGAGAAATCAGCAGACAGTTTTATGGGAACTCCTTTTTAGGTAACTGTGTCCTTTCCTCTTGCTGCTAGTAAGATTTTCTCTTTATTTTTAATCTTGTGTAACTTAATGATGATGTGCCTTGGTGTGTTCCTCTTTGGGTCCATCTTCTTTGGGACTCTCTGGACTTCCTGGACTTTCAGGAAATCTATTTCCTTTGCCAGATTGGGGAAGTGTTTCCTCATTATTTGTTTGAGTAAGTTTTCAGTTTCTTGCTCTTGTTCTTCTCCTTCTGGCACCCCTATAATTCAGATATTGGAATGCTTCAGGTTATCCCAGAGGTTCCTAAGTCTCTCTTCACTTTTTTGAATTCTTGTTTCTTCATTCTGTTCCAGTTGGATGTTTATTTCTTCCTTTTGTCCCAAATCTTTGCTTTGAGTCCTGATTCCTTCCTGTCACTGTTTGTTCTCTGAATATTTTGCTTCATTTAATTTTGGGTATCTTTCATGTGTTTTTACATTTTTTGACCAAGCTCAGTCAGTTCTGTAAGCATTTTGATTACCAGGGCTTTAAATTCTCCATCAGATAGGTTGGCTATCTCCTCATCGCTTAACTCTTTCTGAAGTTTTGCTCTGTTCTTTCATTTGGGCCATATTTCTTTGTTTCGGCACACCAGTCTGGTTGTTCTGTTTGACTGTTTCTCTAATTCTTTTTGGTTGTCGGAGCTCCAAGCAGTTTGATTTTCTGGCACCTTTGGTTGTTTATTGATTTTAGAGGGGTTGTATCCTCCTTTTGGTTGTGCAAGGAAGTGAAGGGTTTCTACCTACGCCTCCATCTTGGCAGGAACTCCTCTAAACATCTTTTTATACATCTATTGGCTATCTGTATGTCTTCTTTGAGGAAGTGCCTATTCAAGCCCTTTGCCCATTTTTAAATTGGATTGCTTTATTATTATATTTTTGGTGTTGAGTTTTATACATTCTTTATAAATTTTGGATATTAACCACTTATCAGATGTATTGGTGAATATGTTCTCCCATTGCATGGGTTGTCTTTTTAATTTGTTGATTGTTTCTTTTACTGTGCAAAAACTTTTTAGTTTGAAGTAGTCTCATTTGCTTATTTTTTGTTGTCCTTGCCTGAGGAGTTGTATGTGAAAAAATATTGCTGTGAATGTTTGAGATTTTACTAGCTATATTTTCTTCTAAGATTTTTATGGTTTTGGGTCATGTGTTCAAGTCTTTAATGCATTTTGAAGTTATATTGGTGTGTGGTGTAAGAAGGTGGTCTAATTTCATTTTTCTGCACACATCTGTCCAATTTTCCAACACCATTCATTGAATAAACTAATCTTATGTCAAGTACTAATTGATTATAAAGGTGTGGTTTTATTTCTGGGCTGTCTATTATGTTCCATTGATATATGAGTCTGTTTTTATGCCAGTACCATAATGTTTTGATTAATGGCCTTTTTAAAAAAAAGTATATATTATTGACTATGCTATTACAGTTGTCCAATTTTTTTCTCCCCTTTAACCCTCTTCACCCTGCACCACGCCGGCCTCTAGTGTCCTCCCACCACCCCTCTTAGTACATATCCATGGATTGTGCATGTAAGTTCTTTGGCCTCTCCATTGCCTATACTGTTCTTTTTTTTTAAATTTTATTTTAATTGTTGTTGAAGTACAATTTTCTATCTTTTACTCCCATGCCAGCCCACCCACCCAGCCCTCCCGTCCTCCCTCGCATTTCTACCAGCCCCTAGTTTCTTATCCATGTGTCCTTTGTACTTGTTCCTGTAAACCCTTCCCCTTCCCTGCTGAAATTCCTCTGAAATTCCCTCCCCTCTCCCCTCGGAACACTGTCAGCCCATTCTGTACTTCAGTGTCTTTTGTTATATTTTGCTTGTTTCTTTGTTTTGTTGTTTAGATTCCTGTTAAAGGTGAGATCATATGGTATTTGTCTTTCACTGCCTGGCTTATTTCACTTAGCATAATGCTCTCCAGTTGCATCCATGCTGTTGCAAAGGGTAGGAGCTCCTTCTTTCT
>JAPYXV010002653.1:0-12934 GCA_028533065.1 Trachops cirrhosus
AAGGAGAGGCAAAATGTGAGTCACATTTTCAAGAAACACTTGTGATAATGTGATATGTAGAATGCTTTGTTAGCTTTTGAAGTAGTTATAGAGTTGGGACTGAGACAAAATCATTTTCCAGGCAGTTGCTGACACAGTGGCTTCCTTGTGTTAATAGTGACAAGCCACCAGCCTCCAAGTTATTTATTACAATGTAACAGCTGCGATTTTGTGGGTGTGGATGCATTCCCTAAAATCCATTAGGCTTTCTTTCAAATCTTGGTTTTGTTAGCATCAGTGGTTGTGTCTATTGAGTAGTTCAGCATATAGTGAGTTATACTGTTTATCTTTAACCAGATATCAGAAAAATATTACTCAAACAATGCAATGGAAAGCCATTTTGTTTGGGGCACACTGGCTCAAATTACTGTCCCCTTTTGTTCATCTGCTATATACCTTGTGTGAAAAATACACACTGCACAGCAGAAATCAGAAGCAGGATGGGAATTTGCCTTTCCATCCTTTTTCTCCCTCCCCAACCTCTTCAGCATAGAGGACCTCTTCTTAACCTAGGGAAACAAGGGAAGGAAGGTGGCACGAATAGCTTCTGGAGCAAATTAGGCTCAAAATCTTGCTCTCAGGGACATCGCTGTCAGTCAATTTAGCCACTGTGGACTGGTGCTTGATTTCCTTCCTTTTTAGATGGAGGAAACTGTTGTCCCAGAGTTCTGCTAGGCAGGGAGGAGTCTCAACCAAAAAGGCTGGGTTTGAGCTTCTAATTAAATGCTTGCCAAGGTTTAAGAAATTGATTCTGTTCTCCTCACTGGAAAGACTTCCTCTGCAGTCTTGCACCCTTTATCCATGTGTAGGAAAACACATTTAGTATCCAACACCCATAGCACATCAGTTCATTGAGAACTTTTTTTTCTTCTGAATAACAATAAAAAGTTGTTTTTCTCTAGGGAGAATAATAGATATATTGATGTGACAAATTCTGTGGAATGGGAATCCTGGCACATAGGAACCCTGATTTCACAGAAAGAGTTTGATTTCGGAAGTCATTATTTAAAGGGCACATCTATTTTTTTTTTAAAGAAAATGAGTATTCCACCTGCTGTACAGGGAGGAGTGAAGGAAAGGTGCCAGGAAATGGAAGGGAGGGAAATGATGAGGGTAATTAAAGATAACTAAGTATTCTTTTAAAAATAAATTTTAATATATTTTATTGATTTTTCTATTACAGTTAAGAAACCACATCAAACTTTGGGCTTTGGCTGGTACTGGAAAGTGGCCAGCCTGAGAAAAAGGAGATGATTGTACTCTTTGCCAAGTGCAGCAGGCAAAGCTAATACAGAAAGCTGAAAAAACGCAGTTGAGGAGGATAAAAGTGAATAGAAGGGAGACTATTAATTCAGTGTCTTTAAGAATAATTTGAGCTTTTACACTGCAGCTGTTATTCAAGTTAAGAGAACCAAATGGGAAAGAGAGGCTAGAACCACAAATCTTCTAGATGAGTTACTGATAAAGAACACAGACCTTTCTCTGTCATTTCATCATTAAGCTTTATTGGTTCACTGCCTAACTTCCTCTAGTCCTTGCTGCTCTCTGAAGGCATCTGATGAATTAAGCTATGCTGATGTTAATGATTATTGGACACTCATTGTGTTTCTCTAAATAGGTAGTAAGTATATTTGTATTTAAAAGGGTATTCAAACTCAAAGAAATAATTTATCATCAGGAAGTGGTGAACTCAATTAAGTCAAAGCCAAGTTTTGTCCCCCCATTCTTGTCACAGATACATTCATTGGGAATTTTTTACAAAATTTCTGAATTTTGTTGAATTGTTTATTACACTGTTTCAATATATGGAATATAGGATATTACAGAACATTGTAAAGAAATAAAGGCAAATTCCAAGACTTAATGGCGGAGATATGTGAGCTTACAAATACCCTCACCCCAATCAGCCCATACATGGATGAAGGCATCTTCAGAAGCTGCCAGTTTTATGATTTTGTGATGCCTGAGTTGAACATCAACAAAAGACTTGACCTGGAAGGGATTCAGTCACATCTGACCTCTTGTCAGCATTTTTCAGGATACAATGGATTATCTCTGTGCCTTTGGCACCTTTTTCAAGTGATCACTTAACTCATAATTTATACTACAAGGTACTAGGATGGGTACAAAAAAACCCAAAGTCAAGTCTATAATGAACAGATTTATTTTACTGTGCTTTAAGGTAAATCAGTACTATTTTTTAGATAGAACCTTCTGTGATGATGGAAATGTGCTACATTTACACTCTCCAATACACAGCCACTAGCCACATGTTATTGAGTACATCAGGTGTGGCTAGTGTGATTAGGAAAGCCAATTTTAAATTTTACCTAATTTTAGTTAATTTGAATTTTTGTAGCCACATGTAGTTAGTGGCCACTATGTTATACAGACAAAAGAAGTAATCATTGGAAAATGTGAAGATGGAATAATTAGAAACATTTATTTTTTATATTGAAGAGAAGTGTGGAATCCTGGAATTACACATTTAAGTAATTTTTCCTATCAGCCATGTCTATCTGTGACTTGAGTGACCATGATGTTACTCAATGTTTCTTTAGGGGATATGTGAATTTTTTGTTAAAGATAGGGTCCTCTTGTCCTCATTTTCGGCCTCCAGGTCAGACTAACACGTAGGGCTGCTTTCTCCTCCAGACAATTAAGCATTGCCTCCAAAATGCTTAATGAGGTTTTTTTTTCAGTAAGAACAAGAAGCTGGAGTCTTTCTTTGAAGACAAGATATTCTCTAAACAGTGGCTGTGGAAACAACTGGAGTCCTCTTAAGTAGAAATAATGGCAGTCCTTCCTTCAACTCTCCCTAGGAATGACAGCATTAGTGATCTGAATACATTAGAGGCCAGATCACTCTATGCCCACACCAGGCAGATCACATATATGCATATATTTAATTCCTTGTCTTTGGTCACAAACAAAAGGGAAATGGGACTGGAAACTCATGTGAACCTTCTTGGAATCTAAAGCCCACTTTGCTGAGACAGGATTAAGCAAGATAAAGGGAAAAACAAGAAAATGAACACAAACACAATTAGACCAGACCAGCCCCTGAGTTAAGTCCTGTGTAATTTCCAATACAAAAAAGATTTAATTATGCCATCATGACCAAAATCACTTATTAAGCGCCCATTTATATGTGATGCTGGACTGGGAAGATACATAGAAAAAGTCAGACTCAGTCTCAACCCACTAGACAGAAATAATGAAACAAAGATATTCAAGATGGGAATAAAATACATTAAGGAGTATTTACATCCAGTGCAAATGTAGCCCTCACAGAGCAGGCTTGAAACTCAAATGCTTAAAGAACGAAGTTCTGGACTGTTCTCACTTTGATGCTGAAAGTTAGGGGAAGAGAATGGAGTATCCTTTGGATCAATTATTCTCTTTGTGATGTATGTTCGTGCAAGTGCTAGTGCTATTTGTCCTTTGGGAAAGGTGTGTCTGTGTGGCAGGTGGGTTTGCTTAGGACTTACAGAGCCTGGAAGCTATTATCTTCCTGCTCCAAACCAGAGAAACACCGAGAGGTACCCTGCCTCCTCTCTGCAGCACACACTAACATATGTCACACAAGTTGTGTGGAAGAGAAAGAGAGCTCAGTGGAGCAAGGGAGCTGTGGAACTCTGTGCACCACCAGGAGTTCCTCTAGACGCAGGGGTCAGGGGCAGGGGTGCTTGTATACAGCAGGGCTTTTCTTGCCTAAAGTTGTGGAGCAAAGAGACACTAACTAGGCTTAAAGCTAAGCAGTAGGTTGATGACCAGGAAACCAAAAAGAGGGATCCAAAGATTTGCCAAATCAAAGGGGCTAGAAGGGCAAAGTAAGTACGAAGTGCAGAGCCACAAATCCAGAAATCATTAAAGGTGGCAGAACTCTGACTGGTGTGGCTCAGTAGGATGGGCATTGTCCTGCAAAACAAAAGGTCACTGGTTCCATTCCCAGTAAAGGCACATGCCTGGGTTGTGGGTGTGGTCCTCCATCTTCTCTTTCTCCCTCCATTTCTCCCTCCTTGCCCCCTTTTCTAAAAATAAATAAATAAAACATTTAAAAAAAAGAATGGTTGGGGAAAGAATGGGTTGATAAAAAGGGGAGAAATTTGGGGCAATTGCTTAGAATAATTAGTGTTGTTTGAAGCTTGTTTTTAAGCTGGCACATGCTTTGGTGGTTTGGCTAAATTTGAAAGTTAGATGGGTCAGTGAGGTAATGACATTCAGCCATTTTGTAGGACAAAAATTGGAAATTACAGCATTGCACAAATCTGTGCATCAAGAACCTATAACTCTAGAATAATCCATGTCCAAACCAAAGTGCCATCCTTGAAAGATTAGAAGGAGGAAGTGTGAGAACTCTCTAAGTGTGCTGGCTTTGATATGAAGAAGTGGTCCTTACATTACAGGCTGGTGTGGGAGCAGAAACAGCTTGGACCAGAGATGATGCATGACATAGGAGAAGAAAAATCTAAAAGGACACAGAAGCTTTCATTCAAGAGGTACAACACCTTACATGCTTTACCTCAAGAAGTCCAGTGGTAATTTATCAGTCTTTGCTTATCTATTTTGCTAAATTTGATAGTGTGGATCAGTGTCACATTCTTGAAAACTTTCGGTATTGTTTCCTGTGATACCACATTCTCCTGGTTTTCAAGTGTTCTGCACTAGACCAGTTTCCTTCCTCACATGGCAATTTCTTTTATGGATATCCATGGATGGTCTTAAGGCAATCTGTGAGTTGAGCTCCTCTCAGTCCAAGCCACCATTATCTCTTACCCACACATTCCACAGCAACCCCCTTACTGTTTTTTGTTTAGTTTTATTTTAAGCATGTGGTATTCTCTTTTTCTCCTTACATTCTTGCCTCAGCTCACATGATGAGAACTTCTTATGGCCTTTCTCCCTTTCAGGGAAATTCTGGTTAACTTCAAAACTGCTATCCTTACTGGCAAATTTAGTAGAGGAGGCACTATTATTCTCTCCATTCCACATATCCTCAACTTTAATGCTCCACAAAGAATACTAAACATATCTATGGGTTATGTTGGGGTAAAGGTCATGTTCAGCATGGTATTCTTTCTTCTCAACCAGCCAATGTGCTTCATTCATCTGCAGTTAAGACAGTAACAAACTTTTCACTCCTGCATCCATGTGGTAAGCTAACCAGATACGGCCTTCCACACTTTGAAATGGAGTTTGTATATTTCAAATTCATCCAACTGCATAAATGCAATTCAAAGGGAGGGAGTAGGAAAAGCCATTAGAACGTGGGTACCAGTTGTATCCAGTCCAGCCTTAACAACAACAAAGTTGATAATAATAATATATTTCAGTTCACATCTATTTCTAGTCAAGAACCCAGAGTTGGGAAAAGGGTTGTGATTAATTGGCATCTTCAAATACCAACAAGTCATTTTGCTTTCAGTTTTGTTCCCTTTAGTTAGATATGAACACATGCCTCAGTTTATACAGAACATTCTCAGTTTATACCTATTGATCTCGTAAATTACTAATAGCATCTTCTTAGAGGTTTTAGCATAAAGCTAATGAAATGCACTTGCATGGTATCTTTCCAAGGTCATTTAACTAAATTTGTAATTTTGTATTTTTTTTTTCAAAGAGGACTCCCCAAAGGTACATAAACTTCAGGTAAATAAGCTCAGGTCCACCTTTAAACCCTCTTTCACTCTCAAAAGTGTCCTTATGGGATAAAAAGCATATGTATCCAAAGTATATCAATACTCTCAAAACTCAGAAGTAAAAAATAAACAATCCAATTAAACATGGGAAGATGATGTAACAAAAACTTCACCAAAGAAGATATATGGATGACAAGTAGGCTTAACATTATTAGTCATTAAGGAGATGCAAAGTAAAACCACAATGAGATACCACTACATATGTATCAGAATGGCTAAGATACATGGACAAAGCTAAAGGGGGGTAGGATGGAGGTTGGGAGGTGGGGATGGCTGGGGTGGGGTGAAAATGGAGACAACTGTATTTGAACAACAATAAAAAGAAGAAAAAAGAATGATTAATTATACAGTATTTATTACAGAAAATACATTTCAGGATATCTGAATTATATCATTGTCTTTTAAATGGTACTGAGTTTGTTCTGTCAGACAATTATTAGTAAGTGTGTTTGATCTTCTTATGTTTGCTTTTATTCTTTAAAAAAAGAATGGATAAGACAAAACAAACAAGCAAACAAAAAAACTTAATACCAATTCCTGGTGAGGATGGGCAGGAGCTAGAACTCTCATGGATTGCTAATGGGTATAGAATACAGTTTAGCAGTTTCTTATAAAGTTCAATGGGCACTTAACCATATGTTCCCCCCAAACTCCAATTGTCCTTCAACTGGTGAATGTATCACAAACTGTGGTATATCTGTGTAACAGAATACTGCTCAGTAATAAAAAGGAATGAATTTCTGATATTTCAAATACATGGAAAAATCTCAAATTTTATTATTATTATTCTGAGTGAAAGAAGCCAGACACAAAGGTTACATATTGTACAATTCCATTTATATGACATTCTAAAAAAGGTAAATCCATAAGAACTAACAGCAGTTCAGTGGTAGTCAGGGGCCGGGATGGAGGAAGGCATTCACTAAAAAGGAAAATTTGGGGAGGGATAGAAATATTCTATATCATTCTTCTAAATATATTTTATGTCTTTGTTGTGGTGATTGTTATGCAAATATATTCACTTGTTAAAACTCAAAACTAGAAGTCAAAAAGTAATTATTACTATATATAAATTGTACTGGAATAAAGTAGACTTTAAAAAAGTGTCAACCAGGGAAGTGCAAATTAAAACCACAATGAGATATCATCCCATACCTGTTATGATGACTATTATAAAACACAACAGACAATAAGTGATGGTGAGGATGTGAAGAAATTGGAACCCTTGTTCACTGTTGGTGGGAATGCAAAATGGTACAACCATTATGAAAACCAGCATGAAGATTCCTCAAAAAACTTAGTAAATCTAGAACTACCATATGATCTAGCAATCCCAAATCTCAGTGTTTATTCAAACGAGTTGAAATCAGGATTTTGAAGGGATGTTAGCGTCCCCATGTTCATTGCAGCACTATTCACAGTAGTGAAGATTTGTAAACAACCTATAAATGTGTATTGACCAATGAATGGGTAAAAAATGTAGTATTCATGTACAATGGAAGACTGTTCAACCTTTTAAAAAGAAGGAAGTCCTGTTGTATGTGACAGCATGGATAAATCTGGATGACATTTTGCCAAATGAAATAAGCAAGTTACAGAAGGACAAATACTGCATGATTCCACTCATATAAAGTGTTTAAAATACTCAAACTCATAGAAGCAAAGAATAGAATAGTGGTTACCAGGGGTTGGACAGATGGGGTGGTGGAGGGAGATACGAAGTTGCTAACCAACAGGCATAAAGTTTCAGTTAGGGAAGATGAGTAACTTCAAGAGATCTGCTATACAACATTGTGCCCATAGATAACTGTACTGTACAATACTGTATTGTACAGTTAAAAATATGTTGAGAGGGTAGATCTCATGTTAACTGTTTTTACCACAGTAAAAACAAAAAGCTTCCCATTGTGAATAATAATATATGTGATCTCCCTACATCTAACCTGTAATCCCCTTTGGCATGACTTACAAGGCCTTGTATGACATGGCCTTGCTTTTCTTTCTCATTGTCATAGCCCAGCTCCTATTCCTGCTCCCTTAACTCTAGTCTGTTCCTCATGTACATTCTTTTCTGCCCCACTTCTGGCCAACCCCTGCTGGAATATGCTTCCCTGCCTGCTGACTCATTCACAGGATAACACCTACTATCTTGTAGGTCCTAGCTTTCTTATCTCTTCATCTAGGAAGTCTTTCATAACCATCCTAGCCTAGGTTAATATTCTTAGCACTCTGTACTTTGTTTATCATGACACATATCAGATCACATTGTGACTGTCCATGAGAGTGTCCATACCCGTGCTAGACTGTGAACTCCACCCAGACACTTTTCTGTGGCCAATACCCAGTGTAACTTGTACATTGCACACTTTGGACTCTTGAGAGATATTTGCTGAAAAAATAAAAATGTATAGAAAGTCAATATGTAGCCTCATTATATATGTTCTATAGTTTGAGAATACAGTACAAGAGGCAGATGGATGATTTTCACAGTAAATAAAAAATAATTACAAGATACTTTTAATACAATATTGCCTGCACAGAAAAAGGGTGATGGCTGTAACCTGCAGTGGATTGAGCAGCCTTCATGGGGAAGAAATGACTTAAATAATGAATGACTTGAGAAGACTGGAGAAAGCAGGGAGGACAAGTCCATGAGGACATTGGCATAAGCCAAGGTATGCAGACTAGAAGGCAAAAGTAATGTTTTAGAAAAAAATGAGCAGAGAAATTCTTAAAACTGTGTTTAAATAATCCATAGAATGGCAAGGAAATATAAACACAAGAACAAGAAACAAAGGAAACCAACAAAAAATTGATAAGACAAATACCATACGATCTCACCTTTAACAGGAGCCTAAACAACAAAACAAACAAACAAGCAAAGTATAACCAAAGACACTAAAATAGAGAACAGGCTGACAGTGACCAGAGGGGAGAGGGGAGGGAATTTCAGGGGAAAAGGGGAACAGTTTACAGGAACAAGTATAAAAGACACATGGACAAAAACTAGGGGAGATGGAAATGGGAAGTAGGTGGGGAAGGCTGGGGGGTGGGCTGGGATGGGAGTAAAAGACAGAAAACTGTACTTGAACAATAATTAAAATAAAACAAATTTTTTAAAAAGTGATAAGGTGGCATACTTAAGGCAACCTATTAATAATAAACTTACATGTAAATGGTATAAAGATACCAATGAAGAGACTAGCAGAGTGAACAGAAATATGATCCAAATATAAACTGTCTATAGGAGACCCACTTTGAATACAACAGCTTATATAGGTGGGAAGTAAGAATAGAAAAAAGTGTACCATTTGAAAACTAATATAAAAAGTGGAAGTAGTTATATTAATATGAAATAAAGTAAACTTCAGAACAAAGAAAATTACCAGAGACTGAAAGACACATTCCAAAATGAACAATAATCAATCCACTGAAAGGACATAATGATCTTAAATATGTATGTACAAAACAACGGAGCTTCAAAATATGTGAAGCAAAGCCTGACAGAGCTGAAGGGAAATTTAGGTAAATCCACAATTATTATAATTGGAGCCTTCAACACTTCACTCCTCCTAACTGATAGAACTATAGACAGAAAATGAGCAAGCATATAGAACAGAACAACATAATCAACCAAGATTTACTTGACACATATAGAGAGCACTCTACCCCAAAACAGTAGAATACACACTTTCAAGCGCCCACAGAACATTTCAGGTGTCCAAGATAAACCATATCTTAGACCATTAATTAATCTTCAACAAATTTAAAAGACTTTAAATCACATACAGTATAGTTTTATTGGAATAGAATCAAACTATAAATCAATGAGAGAAAGACAATTGAAAAATCTCAAAACATTTGGAAATTAAGCAGCACACTTTTAAACATCCATGGGTCAAAGAAGGAGTCTCAAATGAAGTTATTTCAATAAAGAATAGATAAAATATAATGAGAATGAAAATGCAACATATCAAAATATGTGGGATACAGCCAAAGGAGTTCCAAGAGAAAACGTTATGGAACTAAGTTGTTACATCAAAAAAGAGGAACGGTCTCACTCAAGTCAGTAATCTAATCTCCTACCTTAAGAAACTAGAAAAATAAGAGTAAAAAAATTCAAATGAAGCAGAAGGAAGGATATAATAAAGGTTAGAGTAGAATTACATGAAATTGAAAATAGGGAAAGAACAGAGAAAAATCAATGAATCAAAATAGTAAGTTCTTAAAAATAAATCAATAAAATAGAAAAGCTTCTACAAGATTGACAAGATAAAGAGTGAGAATGCACAAATAACCAATATCACAAATAAAACAGGATATCAGTGCAGATCCTACAACCCTTAAAATAATAATAAAGAACATGTATAAAGGACACGTGGACAAAACCAAAGAGGGGTAGGATCAAGGGGGGAAAGTGGGATGGCTGGGGTGGTGGGGAGTGGTGGGGGGAAATGGAGACAATTGTACTTGAACAATAATAAAAATGCCAAAAAGAAAAAAGAATAATAAAGGAATATTATGAAGAATTTTACATGCATAAAATCAATAGCTTATATTAAATGAACCAACTCCTTAAAGAGCACAAACTACCAAAATTCATCAAGATGAAATAGACAACATGAATATATTTATAAACCATTAAAGAAATCATATTTGTAATTGAAAGCTCCCCCCACCACCAAAAGCCATCTCCAGGACTTTATGATTTTATTGTAGAAGTCTAACACATATTTAAAGAAGAATTAACACCAGTTTTACACAATCTCTCCCAAAGAATAAATGATTATGGTTGTTATAAGCCACTAAACTTTAGGGTGGATTATGTAGCAATGGATAACCCAAACACTGAGCCATCTACATTATCTTCTCATAGTCCTATTCTATTCTGTAACCCATGCCAGTCTACACTGGCCCCTTGCTCATGGAAGATATATTATGTAATTGCAGAGAATGTGGCTGGTTTATCTGCTGTTTTCACTTTCCACACTTGGTGTAAAGTTGACCAATGCTTCACTTACATTGCTCTGTTATTACTGTTTCTAAACGGTTTATCCCTTAGGTCATGCAATGCAGAAACTTCCTAAGAAACAGAGAAGTAAATTTTAAATTACACTACAGCTACCTATCATCCCAGATTTTTCTGTCTGCTTTATGCCTCTGTTCTGCTCAGAGTGGCCATGGAGCCTATTCTGCTTAGGGAGATATCTCAGGCAGGGTATTATGGTAACTGCTGTTATTTATTGGTAACATTTATTAACTGCTTAGTATGTACTCGGGCTATACATGTATTATTTAATTGAATTTTACAATAACTCCGTAAAGGAAGTATTACTATTATCCACACTTTACAGGTGAGGAAACTGAAGCTTAGTGGTAGTAGATTAAACAGAGTTCTCCCCAAAATTCATGCCCACCCAGAATGTCAGAATGTGAATTAATTTGGGAACAGAATCTTTGCAGATGTAATTAGTTAATATAAAATCATACAAGTGTAGGGTGGGCCCCTAATTCAATGACAGGTATCATTATAATAAAAGGAGAAGGCACAGAGGCAGAGACTGGAGTAATATAGCTGCAAGCCAAGGAATGCCAAGGATTGCTAGCAAACACAGAAGCCAGGAGAGAAACATGGGACCAATTTTTCCCTCAGAGCATGCAGAAGGAACCAACCCTTGTGAAAATCTTGATTTAGAACTTCTGGCCTCTTGAACTATGAGAGAGTACATTTCTGTCATTTTAAGCCACCCAGTTTGTGGTAATTTGGTATGGCAGCCTTATTAAACTAATACAGTGGTGTTAAAGTTGCTTGTCTAAAATCATACTGTTAGTAAAGATCACGTTGTTGAAACCATGGCTTGAAACAAGGTCTGCCTGATTTCAGAGCCACAATATTGAATAAATATACTCTCCTTTTCCCTATAATACAATATCAAAATATCTCCTTATTACATATAAATTGTCCTCTTTATGATATACTGAGGAAACATTAAACAACATTTTTGGCCCTGGGAGCCTGGTTTGGTTGCTTGACAATTTCATGCCCACTCTCTATGATTTATACCAGTTCTTGTGAAAAACATAGGTAAAGGTGTAGGTGTAGATGGGGATACAGATATAGATATAAATAAAACTCACTGAAAAGAAGACTTTCTGTGCTATTTACATTTGTTTCCTAGGTACGTGGTATAGCGTTATCTATATCTAACAAAATTTCAATAATGCGTGTTAATTAATTAGGAAAGAATGAATGGATATCTTTGCTTGGGGGCCTTATAATCTCGTTTCAGAGATTAGTTAATCTCTATTCCCAAGTCTGTGCATCTTGTTAAATAGAATGAGGAGAGCTTGGAAATTAAGGTGTTTTATTTTTTAAATGATGAAGCAATTAGAACCATTTGTTTTTGAATCACTGGTCATAGATCCAAATTCCATCTCCACCATTTCTTAGTGTGTCATTGGGCAAGTTGTTCTATCTCTCTGAGCCCCATTGTTCTTATTTTCAAAATGATAGCAATAATACTATTGCATGATGTTTTGTTAGCATTAAATGAGTTTATAAATAAAAATACTTAGCACAGTAATTTTCCTATTCAAAGTGATTAAAGTATGGTGGTTTTCAGAGTTTTAGATGTATGTATTGTGAATATATTCAGCAAGTGCATTACTAGGGTTTTATGATATTATCACATGAATATATAGAGGAACATGTATTTTACTTGTTACTGAAGTTGGATTCAGTTATTTTCTTTCTTTTTTAAACGTTTTATTTATTTAATTTTAGAGAGAGGGGAAGGGAGGAAGAAAGAAAGGGAGGGAAATATCAATGTGCGGTTGCCTTTCATGTGGCCCCCACTGGGGACCTGGCCTGCAACACAGGCATGTGTCCTGACTGGGGATTGAACCAGAGACACTTTGGTTCACAGCCCACGCTCCATCGACTGAGCTACACCAGCCAGGGGCAATAAAAGTTATTTTTTTAAACTTCCCTTGTTTTTATTATTTTTAATTTATTTTTTAATCATATTCAAGTACAGTTTCTATCCTTTACACCCATTCCAGCCAACCCACCCATCCCTCCCCTCCTCCCACCCATTTGCAATTCCCCTAGTTTTTTCCATATGTCCTTTATATTTGTTCCTGTAAACCCTTCCCTTCTCCCTTGAAATTCCCCTGAAATTCCCTCCCCTCTC
>JAPYXV010002654.1:0-12934 GCA_028533065.1 Trachops cirrhosus
AGCATAGGTCATGCCTCCCCAATGACAATGAAGAAGCAGCATGAGGAACAGACTTGATGGACAGAGGGAATATGGCAGGTCATTTTAATGAGTCATGACTGCAGACAGGTCCTATGCTGCTGCTTGGAATTACAGGCCTTGATAGCTCAACCAGTCCATTTGGGCAGTACTAGGTGTTTTGAGGTGGTTGAGAAGAACATCTGAGGAGCTGGAAGTATCGAAGGACTTTGAAGACTAAAAGAGCAGAGCAAACCAAAAATAAGGTAGAACCTAAACTAATTTCTCTGTTTTTTTTTTTCTCTCCCCCAGCAATCCAAAATTCAGATCAGCTCTTTTTGGTTTTATTTTTTCTCAGTACCCTGAGCTCACACCAGGTGGCAACCTTCCTGGTGCCTCCTTTATCAAGCTGCTTCCAAAACACATTTTTACCAGACCTTCACTTCCTTGCTTTACATTGTTTTCAAAACTCTAGTCTGTCTTGCCTCTGTTTCCACTGCATTACTTAGATCTCACTGGCAGAGGTCAAGAAATTAGCCACTAAATTGCCCACTCTTATGGTTAATCTTCCTCCCTAAGTCATCAAACATTTTTTTTCCTTGAAAACTCTCTTTAGATTCTTTATATTAAGCTTAGCTTCAATGGATATCCACTGAGTCTTTTAAGCTTTGGAAAAATACATCATATGCCCTGGCTGGTGTGGCTCAGTTGGAGCAGCACCCCATAACCAAATGGTTGTGTGTTCCATTCCAGGACAGGGTACATGGATTGCAGGTTCAGTCCCAGATCTGGGCAAGTACAACCCCTTGTCCAGGCACCTACAGAAGGCAACCAACCCATGCTTCTTTCTCACATTGGTGTTTCTCTGTCTTCCTCTCTCCTCTCCTCCTCTCTAAAACATATGGGGAAAAAATGTCCTCGGGTAAGAATAAAAAAATATATACCTGAAAACAGTAAGAGCCTCCACCTGTGTGTTGAGTCCTACAAATAGTCTCTGCGCTCAGAAAACCAACATTTACTAAACTTTAAGTTCTTAACTCCTAATTACCACCTGCAAGGGAAAGTGAGAATTTACTAGAGTGCCTAAGAGGGACTTTCACGACCTGGCTACTACTTCCCTCTCAGACTCACCCTTCTAATCTCTGTGGCTGCTTGCCAACTCTTAGCTCTCTAATCAAGCTAGGCTATTTGCAGGCACTAAGAAATTGAATATTTCCTGCCCTTCTGGCATATACATCTGATTCAAGTGCTGTGAAGAAGAGTTCAGGTAACTTGAAAAGAAAATGCTTTAGTCAAAGCAAGTGGAATGACCTGGCAATTAGATTAAAATGACCATCTGGTTAAAAAGAAAAAGGTAACAATAACAACAGGAGACTTTCAAGAATTTGGTGTTCTGTCATTTTGTTTTCCTTAGGTGTTTTTCTCCCAGGTCCCACCCCACAAGAATTTTGAGACTATGTCCTCCATTTTTTGGAACCCATGAATTTTTAATTCATTTCCCCATTTGTGATGTTAAAAGTAAACTTGAATGCCCCAGAATCTGGTGTATCCTCAGGTTGCCTACTTCAAAAAGGTAACATTTTCCTCATATGCAGATGTTTGAAATGGAATTATTTCACTCATTTATTTATTCAATAAATATTTCTGAGTGCCTAGTACTATGTTACACAATTGTTTGAGGCAGAGATTAGCAATAATGTGTTTATTGTATCCAAATTTGGGTCACTTTTTCTTTGTTTTTTATTTTTACAAAGACGTTGCATTTGCCTCCAGATCACAGGTGGCAAACACAAGGCCCATGGGCCAAATCTGGCCCTCCACCTTGTTTTATCCAGCCCAGCACCTTGTTTCTACCTGGCAGCAGCACCAAGCTCTCACTTAACTGTTAAGGAGTAGTTACATTTATACAGTCCTAAAATTACATTCGGTCCTTTGAAGGCAACTGTGAGGCTGATGTGCCACCCCCCGCCCCCACCCCACTGGTGAAATGAGTTTGACAGCCCTGCTCTAGATTGTACTCTTTCTTGATGTATGTGCTCAAAGGGAAATTACTAGGCATTTTCACTTCCTTCCAATCCTACCCTATGATGAAATACTATATATTCATTGTAAGGAGCAAGGAAAACTTAGCAAGAACAAAGAATTGTAAAACAGATGCAACCTAACATGTTTGGTTTGTAAAGCTACTACTGTTGAGCCAATCCCCAACCCTGTTCCCACCTATGGTCTTTGTAAGCGAATAGCTAACTGCCACGTCTGCTTCTGTATAACGCTTGCTTGCCCGTCCCTATATAAGGACTTAGCTGTAAGCGCTCGGCATGACTCTCGTCGGCAGCCCTTGCGGGTACCGTGTCTCCGGACACTTTGAGAGTCCACCCCTGTGCAGGTAAAACTTGGCCAATAAAGTAACATCTCTGAAACCCTGAAAGGTCTCCGGCATCTGTTCTCGTGGTTGCTGAATGCAACATTCATGAGAAAGTAATCTTGTAACAGGGCAGCCAGGAAGGGGAGAGGGGCCCAAACTTGGATTTGTAATGGGGTCCAGAACTCAGGGTGATCAGGAAATATTAGAAAAAACATATACATGATGTCCTCAACCCCACAAGTCTGAGCTGGGGGATAGGACGCAGGAGCAGGGCCACTAGGAGTTGTTTTGAATAGCAACAGTTTTGCAGATAACCTCTAGAATGGTCATTTAACATATCTATAACCTTTAACTGGTTTCATAGATATGTTAAATAGCTGTGGCCCTGCTTTGAGCCAGGGAGATGGAAGTGACTTCAACCCATGATGCAACTGGGAGGCAACTCCCTCTGGGTACAGCACCTGCATAAAAGCTTGCAGATGATTGGCTCTGCACCATGGGGCTATGCCTGCCCGGACTTACTATGCAGCCCAGTAAAGCTGGAAGAATACAGGAATGCTGGCAGGTGTAACTGCTTGTGGGAGGAGTTGGAAATGGTGCTGTAGAGGAAGATTGGTGCTGGGATTTAAACCCAGCCACGGTAGCCATGCGGGGTGCTTTTTGAGACCATGCAGCTTTAGGGTGCTCCCTTTTGCCAGGTGGCTTAGGAAGCAGGAGAGACTTTGCCTGGAAGTAAAGGGGTGAAAGGACTCTTGCTGGTGGGCCATGAGGAGGTGCCACATGGTTTTGGGAGATCGTGGTGGCGACACAGCTGATGGTGCCAGAACCAAGGGTCTGCCTGAACCATGGACTTCTACTTCTTTTCCTGAGATACAGTACCCTGGACTGGGCAGAGGAAGAAGGAAGGACTGTGTGCATTGGTGGATATTCTATTAGTATTTTTAATGAAGACATTAAGTCATTACTCTAAGTCTGTATAACTTTTTAAATAAATAATCCCTTTGCTTTTCACCAATCTCTGGCATCTTTCCCTGGCGGTGGGCAAGGCAAACCTAGTATGGGGTGGTGGGGGAACCCTGGAGCACAAGGGTGGGTCCATTTGGTAATAGTATATCATTCGAACTCCCCCCATTCTGTTCTGTAACAATCTCTGTCAAACTGTATGCAGTGTGTAGTGGTATTACACAGTTATTAACCCAGCAGTAAAGATGCCTGGGAGGGTCAGCCACAAGGCAACAGCCTGGTAGGGGTACAATAAGAACAGGCAGCAGCGCCATATGGCAGCCCCCAAACCAGCCCTGGAAGTCAACATCTGGATTTGTGGAAGAAAAATAAGGGTTTGCTTTCTCACAGCTATATCTAATCCTAACTAATACAATGTACTACCTGAGAAATTGGCTTTAAAAATTCTAAAGGTCAACAAACCAAGAAATGACATTTGAAAGAATTCACAAAATATTCATATACATAAACAGAAAAGTTACTTCATGACCAAGAATAAACGTGTTAACAAAGCTACTTAACATCCCTGTTAAAGTATTTAAACCACACTCCATAAACTTGATGAATTTATCAAACTGATGATTCAGCAAATTGGCTTAGAACACACTAGGTTTGGTTAAGATGATTTTATATAAATTTTAGCCATTTGTTGGCCTCATCCTCCTATATCACAGCATTTATCACTAAAATGCAACAGTAGTAAAAATAGGTAACATTTATTGAAATAGTCCTTCATGCCACCTCTAAACCGCTTCCCAAGTATATATTTAAAAAAATCAGTGTTCCATAGGCCAAAATCCTGCATAAAACTTAATCATAATCATCAATCATCATTATTTGAATTTGAAGATTTTTAGGCAGGACAAGCACACACTGGTTTTATCTCACACTACCAGACCAATCTGCCCCCGCCCTTCCTTCATTTGTTAATTTAATCCCCTGAGGACATTTCTTCTGTAACCTCTGAATGCAGGATCTCATACTTTGAAGTTAAAGTGGTCAGTTTATTAAAACATTAAGTTATAGCCCTGACAAGAAGCTCAGTTGCTTGGTGCATCATCCCCATATGCCAGGGTTGTGGGTTCAAGCCTTCCTCATGGCACATACAGGAATCAACCAATGAATGCATGAATAAGTGGAACAACAAATCAATGTTTCTCTTTCTTTCTCTCTCAATCTAAAAATAAAAAAAATTGTTATGCTGCCTCTAATAAACTCATTGATTTGTCATCAGAACTATACTGTGTCCAACATGAAGCCTGGACTGCATTTGTGTTGTTTGTTGTTGTATCTCCATAGCCTAGCAGTGCACCTAACACTAAACGGGTCCTCAGAAATATTTTTTGAATACTTGAGTGAATGACATAACCTTTTTTCCATTTCCATTATTTTACTTTATCAACCCTTCATCTTCCCTGCTTTCAATTTTACCTCCATCCAATGTATACCAGATATTTTCATTCCACTGATTAAAAAAAAAAAAGCACTCTTCACTGACTCTCCCTAGCCAAGAGGTCAAATCAAAAGTTTAACACCTAACGCCATTAAAGACCAGAACCCTACCACCTGCCATTTCAGCCTCACCTTCCTTCACTTAATTTCACATTCTTTCTTGCAACATAAATTGTTCCTAATTCTCTAGACACACAATGCTATCCATATTTCCATTAATTTGTTTACAATGCTCCCCCCTTCCATGTTTCTGGGAAAGTGTGGGGGTTTTTATGGGGTTTTTTGTTTGTTTTTGGCTGTATTAGCACATACCCATTCCACCCTACGTCATCAGCGCTCCCTTAGGGGTACTATTATCTCTGTACCTCATGATACACCATTGTGTTTGTGCCAGACTGACCGTAGAGTTTAAGATATTTTTCCCACATAGATAACCAATCACCCAGAAAAAATTTAATGACTAGTCCATTCTTTCCTTCTTAATTTTAAATGTTAGTTTTATCATAAATGTTTAGGTATATGTGTCAGATCTATCTCTGGAGTACCATTTTTAATTGGCTCATTTGTGTGACAAATACCAAATGTTTTTAGTTATAGTTCTTTATAGTGTATCATAATACTCCAGAGGCCAATCTTATGCGGAAAAACAGCATCTTACTTTTGCTTTATTTTGCACTTCCCAAATTGCCTGAAAGTTGAACATCATGTTTCTTGGCCATTCATGTTTTTCTTTTAAGGATGTCCAATTCATATCCTTTACTCATCTATTATACAAGTTAAAGAGTTCATTCTTCTAGGTCTTTCAGTTTTATGTGACTTTCATAAGAATGAAACTGAAATTTAGATGCAGTTAAATGTTCAATCTTTATCTCAATGGCTTTAAATTTTAATAGTTTGCTCAGAAGTTTCTTTCCCCTTTCTCAAAAGTTGTAAAACTCTTCTTCACATTTTCCTCACTGTTTTCAATGTTTAGGTCATTAATCAATCCATCTAGAGGGGAAAGAGATAAAGTATATAATGGGGGAAGCAATTTCTCTGCCAACCCGGAGGGGATAGCAATACAGATTACCTGGAGGATAAAGAATGTAGCCGCGCCTGCCACATGTGGAAAAGGCGTGTTAGGAAATAAATTAAGACATAAACGGGCTACGTAACTAGTCTAAGTTTACCCAAAAAAAAAAAAATTAGCGGCAGAGCCAGGGCTTAAACCCAGGATATCTACTCCACAAACCCTGTTCTGACTGCCGGCCCTGTGGTTCCACACGTCTGATCTAAAGCAACAGCGTTGTTCCTCACAGAGCCAGCCGAGCTTAAATTCAAAAATTAGACTCGTGGTTATTAGACGTGGGTAAAACACCACCTATTTCCACACCTTCACCTTAAGCGCTGCAAAGTGACACTGAGGGGGGAACAGGTTCTACCCTGCAGATGATGTCCAGCCCACCGGCCCAGAACCCAGCAAGAATCTTTCGTCTCCACCCGCAGAACCTTCTCCCACCCAGGGGGAGGAGGGAGAGAGCAGGAGGGAGGAGCGCCGGCCAGGCCCCGCCCCTACCCCGGCCTCCACCTCCACGAGAAGCGGTACCCTCCGTGCTTTCCCAGGAATGTGCTGCAGCGATGGGGACGGCAGCGGACAATAAAGCCTACTTCCAGAGGGGCAGTCTGTTCTGGTTCACCATTATCACCCTCTCCTTTGGCTATTACACGGTAAAGGCAGTGAAGGGAGCGAGCGCCCCATTCAACGCAGGATCCGGGCCTGCCGGGAGGACTGGTTGCGCAGGCGCAATCCTGCTCCCGGGCGCTGTCGGCGGAGGGAGACTAGATCGTAGAAATGACACAAGGGCACTGATCTGTCCGCGTCTTTAGCCGAGGCAGGAATCCTGAGAAACCAGCTACTCAGGCTTTCCTGTGTGGGGGCGGGAGCAGGTACTGCTCTCCACCCTACGGCTCAGTGTCTGTATCTTTCAAAATGGTGGTGGCAATGTCAGAGGCCGGCAAGGCTCCCACCGCCTACTTCCGTACTGCCAGACCCTTGCCCTCGCTGGTCACCGCCCTCGGGCTAGGATATTTCGCGGTGAGGCGTCGGAAGGGGCGGGCATCTGTTTTGGGCTCGCCAGGCTCTCGCAGGGCAAGGGGCTCCTCGGGAGCGCCGTCTTGCGCTTGCAGCGGTTGCCAAGGTTACTGCACTAAGTGGAAGTTCAATAGCCTTACATCCTAGTTTCTATATAGTCTTTGCCTTTGTGTTTGCTCACAGTTACTGCATTTTAGCTCAGTCTCAGAACTCCGAGAAAGCCATGTTTACACTCTGCCGTGGGCTTGCCAAGTCAGGATAGGGCTTCCGAAGGAGAATGTTTGAGGAAGATGGAATTGGTTAAGGAACGGAGATAAACCTAAAGAATGAGTAGGATTTAATTGGTAAGAAAGAATAGAGAAGATATAAATGTTATGGCATGGATGTGTAACCAAGAAGGCAGAGGATTTGTACTGAGAGGAGGAGCAACTCTTGTCTGACTGACAGGTCATTTAAAAGACGACGGGCAAAACTGGAAAAGTCGGTTGGGGGCTGACTTGGTATAATTTTGAATTAAGGCAAAACTATTTGGATATTTCCCGGTATATCCTGGAGACTGGGGATTAGAAGTGTTTTGTCCACATTGTTGTTTGTTGTGAAATCTGACCACCTTTGTTCTGATTTCCCCATGTGTAAAGTGGAGGTGTTGAACTGAAAAACTTCAAAGGTGCACTTCTGTTCTTTGATTCTGCATCTCTGAGTATTTAGGATGTAAATAGAGGAAAGCTTTGGTGGCTTTATATTGGGATATTGTGGAGCTGGTGGATGCTGCCCATTCCATTCTCCTTGGTTTGGGAGGATGACTTGTTTTTATGCTTTATTTAAATTTTAGGTGTGTAACACCGTAATGGGAGAGGTAATACTGCTCTTGACTGAAATCTGTATGGAATAATAAATTTTAGATCTGTTGGGCCTTAATTATTCTCAAAAGCCTAATTGACAGAGGGAAAATTGGTAAGATTACAAAATCCTTATGTGATTAAGTAGTTGCTATTAGTACTTAACAAACCGGATCTTACTCATTTTCCAGTTCTGTGTAGTGAATCAGTCACAGTTTTAGAGGTAGAAAAGATGAAAGAAGAGAAAGGGATTGTAAATTAAATGGGGATTTGTGCAGTAAGGAAGCTAGCCAGGACACATAAGCTCTTAAAATTGTTAATAAACTTTATAAAAAATCTTTTGGTTGAATTCATTAAGAATAGAAGTCATCCAACCTGGGCAATACATCTGATAACCACATAGTTTCCTCAGCATAAATCTCCCACTAGAATATTTTTTAGAAAATATAAGTCAAGCGTGGAACCCCATATGACTTAGTTCAGAAATTTTTTGTTCTGTCCTTGCTGTTGTAGAATCAGGATTATTTCATAGCCTTTCTCAAATAGAGTGACTTAAGTGACCTAATAGGTGTTCTGTGCATTTGGTTCTCTTTCAGTTGGTTGTCTTCTGGCCTCAAAGTATTCCTTATCAGAGCCTAGGGCCTCTGGGCCTCTTCACTCAGTACTTGGTGGACCACCATCACACCCTCCTGCACAATGGGTAAGGAGAGCAGCAGCAATGGGATTGGACCACTGCACTTACAGTCTCCCTGTAGACTTGGGAGGCCTGAAGTTGCCTTTAGATATCTAAGAATGGTGCTAGTTCACATTAAAGCACCTTCTTTTTGAGGTTTCTGTGTTAGATTTCATCAGCAAATAACCGTCACCTTAAACTAGGCTGACTTTGTTTCAGGTATTGGCTTGCCTGGCTGATCCATGTGGGAGAGTCCTTGTATGCCATGGTATTGTGCAAGTAAGTGTTTTTAATAGGTATTTGTCACTTTTCCCTCAGGATCTGATATAAGTTGAGAGTAGCCCAGTTTAAATAATTCATGTACTTGTAGACTGAGAGCATTCTCAGGGTAGAGTTGAATCCCTACACCTAATACTGAGCCTAGCTCAGAGGCAGTAGTCAATAAATATTTAATCAATGAATACATTTCATTTGTGTTAGCTTAATAAATTTTAGATCTATTGGGACTTAATTGCTCAAATTAGGCTCAAAAGCCTAATTGACAGAGGGAAAGTTGTTTCATTAATTAATTTAGATGACTTAATTTTTTCAAAAAAAAATTTTCTATTTGCACCAATAAGAACAAAGATTAGGAAGCTGCCTTCTACTTTGAAAAGGCTTAGTTACTGACTGGGGCTGATGATTCTCAATCCTACTTTCACAACTGAGTCACCTGAGGAGCTTTTTCAAAATACACAAGCCTGGTTTCCAGACCCACAACATCCTTATCTGATCGGCCTTGCTTCAGACATGGGTCTCTGTTATTTTTACAAGCTCCACAGGTAGTAAATGCAGGTTAAAAGCCACTTGACTAAATGCCACTCAGCAGATGCCTGTGTGGGTTAATACTGTGTGAGAGTACTAGGAAAGATTCTCTTTATGTTTGTACTTCATGTAGCATATACAGAAAGTATGATGTAATGAAAGAGATTGTTATAGTCATGCTGAACTGCTTGGCAATTGATATTTTTCTGGTCAAGAGTAACTATCAGCTCTATTATTTCTGTATTACTGCTAAAAGTGGAAAATATGGTATTTTATTACTACTATGTTCTGTTAATAAAAGTAATTCATATTTATTGGGTACGCACTACGCCAGACACTGCTAAGTGCTTTAAATGGATGGTACTCTATCTTCTGGTTGATTAAACAAGCTAGAGTTTCCAGGAGAGGAACTGAAACCAGCTTTATTCTTTCTCACCCCTCTCTAAATACACTCACTGTGTAGATTGTTGTCTGTCTCCCACCCTAGGCCTAGATGAATTCTGAAGCAGTTCTGTAGGTTTTCCCTGTGATATTTTCCAGTGTAGTCCAATCAATTTACTAAAACTGGAAACTTTTTTTTTCTTTTCTTTAAAGAGAGGGAGAGAAACATCAATGTGCAGCAGCCTACTGTAGGCGCCCCCCACTGGAGACCCAGCCCACAACCCAGACATGTGCCCTGACTGGGAATTGAACCAGTGACCCTCTGGTTCACAGGCCAGCACTCAATCCACTGAGCCACACCAGCCAGGGCTAAAACTGGAAACTTTTCTCTATTCAGAATGTATACTCTCATCAAGCTGGTGCTCAGGAGCCTGCTGTGGGGAAGAGAAGGGATTTGATGTCTCCTCTCCACCTCTTTTTCTATTCATTAGCAGTTGCTTGTGGCCTCCTGAAGTTCTGGGAGCAGTTAGGGGCAACAGGGCACAGTCTGCCTTGTGATCGGCAGCTGGGTGCTGAGGATGTTGCATACCCAGTGTTGGCTCTTCCCTCCAGAGGGGCCCTGGTGGGTGTTTGCAAAACCACTCATCACTTGGGATCTCCCTTCTGCAGTTCCCCTGCTGGTTTCTTCAGACACATCCTACAGTGTGCCATTGCAGTTTCTCCTCGGGATCTATGATTGGGGAAAATTCTCTTTTATTGAGTTTTCTTCTTCCATTCAGTCGGGCCTCTAAGCCCAGGTCTCTTTTAAGCCCACCAATGTCCAGTGTCCTTCCACAAGGTCTATATGGCTCACAGTAACAGTTTCTTTGTCTCACCACTGGGCTGAATCTGCAAGTGCATGCTGTTCACAGTGCACCCTTGTACCCAGCAGGCAAGCCAACCAGTCTTTCAACTTTAAATCAGATGTTAATCCCTTCCCCTAAATTCCAGGGATTCTTGTCATGGTCACCAAGTGATTCTGTTAAAGCTGTTGTTTGGGCTTCACTTGTGGTAGGACATGCCACAGCACACTAGTGCCTCTTTCCAGTGGCCTTTTCAGCCTCTAGGTGTAATCTTACCTGAAAGGTGAGTGGTTCAGCCCCTCAACTTACATTGTTAGAGTAATTGACACCTATTTTGTTCTTGGTTTAGAACCTCTAATGAAAACCAAAAGGCTCATTAACATTCTCCTATCCATTTCTTGAAGGGTGGAGGGAGAACAAATGTGGAGAAGTTCAGTCACCATTATTTTGTTCTTGAAATCATTTCGTTATGCTCTGATATGTTGCAATGTGTTGTTGGTCACTGTAAACCAAAATAAGCATTCCTTCTAGATTATGAATGAATGAATAATTCAAGTGAATGACTTAATATGTAAAGTCATATTGTGTATATGTAGCATCCCGCATCCCACCGTCCAGCAATAAAAATGAATTGGCAAATTCCTTTTAACCAGAGTTAAGATTGGACTATATGTTTTCCTTTATAGCCACCATTTTGTGTGCGTGTGTGTGTTACTCTTCCATAACTTTTCTCCTTGTCATTTATTCCTATTTTTCCATGTCTATACCTATAAGTTTGTCTCATTCATTTTGTTAGTGCATAGTAGTCTGTATGTGTGTGTACCTCAATATTTATGTATTTATATATTTAGCAAATTCCCATTGTGATGTACTTTTAAGTCTAGTTTTTACTATTGTAAGTAACGCTATATAGACAGTTTTGTTTCTTCCTTTCAATTCTGTACATCTTTTTTTTTAGATTTTATTTATTTATTTTTAGAGAGAGGGGAAGGGAGGGAGAAAGAGAAGGGGAGAAACATCAGTGTGTGGTTGCCTCTCACGTGCACACCTCCCCCCCCAACTGGGGACCTGTCCTGCAACCCAGGCATGTGCCCTGACTAGGAATCGAACTGATGACCCTTTAGTTCACAGGCTGGCACTAAATACACTGAGCCACACCAGCCAGGGCTAATTCTGTATATCTTTTATTTAGGATTCTTTTTGTATGCACTGGCTAGTACCTACAATACAGTAGTGACTAGAAGCTGAGTAAAGAAACTGAAGAAAATGGCAAAATAAGCCCAATGAAAATGGTTAGAAGGGGTACATTATTTTTTAAAAAACAGAAGACACTCTTTCTTCTGGCCAAGATGGAGGCATAGGTAGACACACTGTGCCCCCTCGCACAACCAAGATAGGGACAACAACAATTTAGAAACAGAATAACAACCAGAACTGACAGAAAATTGAACTGTATGGAAGTCAGACAACCAAGGAGTTAAATTAGACACGTTCATCCAGACCAGTAGGAGGGGCGGAGTCAGGCAGCTGGGCGCGGATCAGAGAGCAGAGAGCGTTTGGACCGGAGGCGTAAGGCAACTAACTGAGGCGTGCAAGGCAACCAGGGCACGCAAGACCATAGCGGGCAGACCCTGGACGCACAAGCGGTGGCTGGCAGACCCCAGCCGAGGGGTGGCAACCAGCAGACCCAGTGAGGCGGTGATTGTGAAGCAAGGCACTGTGTGCAACTCAGGGTCCCAGCACTGGGAAATAGAGCCTTAGGACACTGATTGAAAAGGAAAGTCCCACAGGGTGCACGAGCCCACCCACATGGGAATTGGCACCAGAGGGGCCCAGTTTGCTCAGGGGGAAGTGGCAGAAGGGACTAAGGTCCAACAGAGAGCAGAGCAAGCGCCATTGTTCCTTCTCTGAAAGCGCCCCCACATACAGTGTCACAAACCAGCCATGCGGCTTGCCGTGCCCTGGTGAACACCTAAGGCTCTGCCCCTCATTCGTAACAGGCGCAACCAGACCAAAAAAAAAAAAAGCCAAAGAGATGGTTCAAACAGAAGATCAATTGAAAGCCCCAGAACCCATCCTTTTAAGCAACCAAGAGATAGTCAACCTATCAGATGCATAGTTCAAAGCACTGATGATCAGGATACTCACAGAATTGGTTGATTTTGGTTGCAAACTAGATGAAAAAATGAAGGCTACAATAAGTGAAATGAAGAAAAATGCACAGGGAACCAATAGTGATGGGAAGAAAACTGGGTCTTACATCAATGGAGTGGATCAAAAGGAAGAAAAAAATACAACCAGAAAAGAATGAAGAAATAAGAATTCAAAAAAATGAGGAGAGGCTTAGGAACCTCCAAGACATCTTTAAACGTTCCAACATCTGAATTATAGGGGTACCAGAAGGGGAAGAGGAAAAATAACAAGTGGAAAAGATATTTGAACAAATAATAAAGGAGAACTTCCCCAATCTGGCAAAGGAAATAGACTTCCAGGAAGTCCAGGAAGCTC